>FIZU01064591.1:0-11924 GCA_900064475.1 Pseudococcus longispinus
TGCCGGTTATTTGATATACCGGCCAAATGGTATACCGGTCTCATGGGTCTTTACCGAAAAAAAAGTACAAATTATTTCAAATTTAATTAATCGAGTTCAATTTTTAAGAATTTTGTGATTAATTAACGTTCAACTTGTCCATAATGGTTAGTATTATCATGCTTTAAACCTCACAAAGTGTAACGGTTTATTAATCTCAAAGGAAACTCTTGTTTCCATTGGGTTCGACCATGCTATCAATCTCAAAAATATAATATTTATGATTATAGGGTCGCGTTCGTACAAAAACTGTGAAGAAAGCATCTCGCGTTATTATTGAGAAGTATTATACCAAACTGACACTAGATTTCCATACGAATAAGCGTATATGCGAAGAGATAGCCATTATCCCATCAAAACCTTTGAGAAACAAAATCGCCGGGTATGAATATTAATTGTTATCATATTCAATCTTACAGACAAAGATAGCCTGTTAACAATTGACTATTTAAGATTCGTTTATAATGGCCTAAGAATTCCGACTTCTTTTCAGTGAAGTAGAAAATTCATAAATGGCTATTGTAGCATGTAGTATCAATTGTTCTGCGGAAGTTTTCTGTAGTGATAACTCAACCATCATAAACGTAATTAGAAATTATGTTACTTGAACTAATGATAAATTTCTTGGTCTAAATTCTCAGATTCGTTACGCATCTCATGAAACGTTTAAGACATAGCCAGGTGAGAGGTATATCGATTAAATTGCAAGAAGAAGAACGTGAAAGACGTGATAACTATGTTCCCGAAATATCAGCTTTAGAGCAGGATGTCATCGAAGTTGATGCAGATACTAAGGAAATGTTGAAAGTTCTTGTAAGTAGTTTTTCAAAGTTCTCTTTCTCATTTATTGATTATGTCGGATTAAATGAAATAAGGAGCATTTAACTGTATTGTTTGTGTTTGTTACAGGATTTTTCCAATATACCTGGATTACAACTCGTTCAACCTACTAATCAAACTTATCCCAGAAGAGGATAATGAACAATTTGTTCAATCAATTTTTATATTGTAAATCGTATTGAATAAAGCTATTGAAATCTCAACGTACGTTATTACTTCATTGAAATAGCTCTTATTCTCCTGTGTGACGAGTGTATCCTTTTTTTTAATCACCTGGGAAGTAATTTAGAGCAAAACGAGAAATCACGATTATATCACGCAATCATTCAAAATACCTTTATCATCGTTACTTTCATTCAAAAAGAAAAAAGATTTCGACGTTCTGATTTTCATTCAATTTCTCTTCACCAGTTCTCAATTAAGGAATTGTTGATACCCAGTTTTTGCCGCTAATGGATCATTCATCTTCCGAACAAATTGACCAACTCGGGGTCAAATTAGAATACTTGATAAAGCTCGGTATTTTGAGCCCGTATTGAGACCAGTTCGAGCACAACAAACTGCAATTTAAAGTTCATCATCACTTATCAAAGATGGATTCCGACAATAAAAAAGAACAATCAATATGGCGATGTGAAAAACGAGTTTTTACGTTTTACAGATTGCCAACTGAAGAAATCAATGAAGTGGTGGATGCGAATTCAATGAGAGTACATGATAAGTGGTGCACGCTGCTCGAAAAGTTTCGCGTGGGTTGTGCTTTTTTATAGTGCGAAAGTTCGGTAAAAGATTGTTATAATTATTGATTTTGTCGTTTAAATTGGTGATATTTTACTCCGAGCTCGATGATTTGATTTTGAAAGATATCTACTCGTCTGATTTATGGACGCTTTTTCGGAAATGTAATCTGATTATGTACGAAATAGAATTTGTGGTTGACAGATTTAAACGCAGGTTGGTTATTATCGATTAAAATAGCAAGTTATTGTAATTTTAAAGACAAAACCTAATTTTAATAATAATTCTTTTCTTACTCCTTTGTGAAAATTTGTCATTTCTAAACATAACTTTTAGATTTTGGTAACACTGTTTCTTACGTAAGTGTGTTTGTATTGTAGTCGATTTACTTGGATTTTACTTAGTTTTACTTCATAAACGCATGGTGAAGGTTACTTACAACTATGAATGTACGTCAGCTGATCATTCTCTGTGTATTGTGTGGTGTGGCTTAAAGCTGTAGCTTTGGGCTTATTCAGTGTATGTCTGTACGAAGTTAGTGATTGTGATTCAGTTTGTTTTGCTCTTTATGCGTATAGACCGTCGACGACTACATACGCGACGAACAAAATGCTAAGTACTAGTTATAGAAATTACGTTGTGTTTAGGTCAAGTTAACCATTACCGTATGCAATCAAGGCGATAAATTGTTACTTAAAGATGGATTAATAGTGACAAATTGTCGACGTCTTCGAACGAAATGGAAACCGAGTGCCCTCATTTAGATGACTACACCTCTTTTCCACCTGAAGTGGTACGAGTGAAAGATAAACAGCTGCAATGTTCTGGTAATTTTGTTTCGGTTATTTCAATTTACTTGTCATGTGGAAAAGTAGTATTTATACCGCCAGTGATCTGTTTTCATTTAGAATGTTCCCACAGCCATAGTCTATGGATGTGTCTGACCTGCGGCAAACTATATTGCGGTCGTTATGTCAATGGGCACGCATTACAGCATTACCAAATACACAATGATCATAAAGTAACCATTAGCACAGAAACTGCATCTTTATATTGGTTCGTGTTTATTTTAGTTTATAATTCGTTGGTAAATTCGCTATCAGCGTGAAAGCCTTTGTTCTGTATGGATTACATATGGTACATATGCGATAAACAAAACACTCAATATGCGTTATTTATTTTCAGCTATAAATGTGATAACGATATTCACGTAGCCGTACAAAATGGCCCATTAGAACAGTTGAGGAAAACTATCATTGTCGAGAGTTACATTAACGAATCGGAATCGTTCGACGGTGGAGACGTGAAAGAAAATGACATCGTAAATCATATATCTGACTCCAATGATACTCGCGTTTTACGATCAAAAACTCAAAAAAGGTGGGTCTGCTGTGATACCTGTCTTGTAAATGCGCAAAACAATCAACGTTCGGTACAACGTTTTATTTATGTTTTGTATGCCCTGTAAATTGATAAGCTGACGTGGCGCATGCGCACTCAAATTCAGTTGAAATTTTTCCCTTATTGATTTCATCTATCGTGATAATTAATAATATTTGGATTTTTTCCGCAGATCTCATCCGAAAGATAACGATGATCAGACTGAAAATAAGCAAAGTCGCAAATCGTCCATACGCGTTCAACAGAAACAAGTCAAGAAAGCTGTGGGATTAAGAAATTTGGGAAATACCTGTTTTATGAATGCTGTTTTGCAGTCGTTAAAGTACGAAATTTGATACATTTAGGAACGTGCTGAAGTGACCGTCGATGTAGTTCGAATTATGCATATTTTGAATTTTTTTTTGAATATTATTACTCAAACTGGATGATATTTACGAACATTTTTTATGATGATCTGAAGTTCGCGCATTCGTAGGATCTACCTCGAGTACTTTTTCATCCACGATGAAAACAATCAGCGTACCTCGAATTTTGCTAATTAATGGGCCCATTCAGACCTTTGCCTAGAAGCAACGAAGCGAATAGAATGATAAAAAATTCAATTTTTCTAATTAATCGTTGGAATTACTCGGGTCATTCCGAACAAAACGATGATAAATTCAAAATAACGAATTTTTTTGAATTGTTTTTACGGTCACACCATCAGTTATCTATTTGTATTGATCTTATGAGAGCTTATCAATGTTAGTAATCTTTGAACGAATGAAGATTAACAAAGTGCTTGAATTTTCATACAATCAACGAATATCGACTTGAAAAATGTATTATAAAACACGCTTCTCTTTTATTATAATTTTCGTACGTATATTTTACAACTTTTTTAATAAAGTATATTTTTCTTTCGCATTTACAGCAACATACATCCATTTTCGTTCTATATAAAGCAACTACCGTCGTTTGAAAAATTAAGAAAAAATTCATGGAACAACGTTCGTCAACTGCGCAACTCTAAAGAATGCAACGACGTTTTAATGGCCGAAGAATTACGTAAAATTTTACTAAGTTTAAATTGCGAATACCAGGGGCACGGTCGTAATGCAATTTCACCCGAATCGTTGTTCCTAGTTATATGGAAAGTGGTGCCACGATTTCGGTAATTTATCTGCTTTTCGTGCGTGTATATAACGTAAAAACCTTAATTACGGTGATTTAATAGTAAGAAAATCGTTTTTTTAGCGGTTACCAACAGCAAGACGCTCACGAATTTTTACGTTATATGTTGGATCGATTGCATATGGAGTTATTGCTATTACTTCCAGAGTTGAATTTGAAAGATGTGAATATTGGACAAAAAGGAAGGGCTTCCATTATTACTTGCGTATTTGGAGGGGTTCTCCAAAGTGAGGTTAGCTCGGCGTTGGAAATTTACGTATTCGATAATTGAGTGAATTTTCGACGTTTTGTAAAATTATTGTTTTTTTTACGTAGGTTCGATGTTTAAATTGTTCCGGAGTTTCTAAAAAACAAGATCCATTCCTCGATTTATCGTTAGATATTCCGGATAAGTACTTACCTAAGCATATATCAAGTAAAAGGTGTAAAGAGGTTGATCAAGAAGCACCTGTTTGTAATATTCACGGTCAGTTGCGTGATTCGAAGTGAAAATTTTTAATGTATCGTAATAAATGAATCTGTCGATGCTATTTATAATATCTTACAGATTGTTTATCAAGTTTCATCGAAGTTGAAGAATTAGCCGAAAGCGAACAATATTATTGTAACAATTGCAAAGATAAGCAACGGTCAACTAAACGATTCTGGATTAAAAGATTACCTAATGTGAGTATTGAATCATTGATGTACGAGTATTTCGATAATTGGTATCAAAATTATTCCCAAAGTTGGTAGGTTTTATTCCTATTTTCAAATAGGCAGTCAATTCGACGATTGAAACAATGAAGATTTTGTACGTTCTGTCCATTTTCTACGAGAATTTCATTATTACCGATAAAATGTTACGCAAACTTTTTGTTTTCAAATATAATAAAGTCGAATTTATTTTACTATTACCCGCAGGTACTGTGCTTACATTTGAAACGTTTTCGTTGGATAAATTTCTATCGTATGAAATTGGATACCGAAGTTTCATTTCCTATCGAACTTTTAGACATGTCCGACTTCACATTGCACGATATTCGAGATACACGTCAATCTTGTATGGGTAGCAATGTATACGATTTGGCAGCTGTTATTGTGCATCACGGGTCTGGGTAAGTGTCTTCAAAATTTGGTTTTGTTTCTACCACTGTTCAAAAAAAAAACATATTCTGATATATTAATACGATTACAGAGCTGGCTCCGGACATTATACGGCATTTGCTATACATAAAGGTAATTTTTATTCTTTCGCTTCATTCAAAATTAATGCATAGATCGACTTATACTTCGTTTTGTTTTGAATATGCGCAGGTCAATGGTTTCATTTTAACGATAGCAGCGTACAGCAAGTTAAAAGTTCAACTGTCGCTAAATGTAAACCATACATACTATTTTATATCAGACGGGAGGTCAGATTACCTAAACTATTTGAATCTTAAAAAGAAAACGATAAAAGGTTGATCTCATTGACAGTTTTTTTTAGCCTAGGTAACATATGAAATGTTCTTGTATTGTGTATTTTATGTCTATTTGTATAAAAAATTTGAAATTTTACTCTTATATTTTGGTGATAACGATTTTTAATTTTAATTCTTTATTCGTCTTAACGCATGTAAAAATTTTCCAAGATGAAAAAAATTGATATTCGCTATAAAAAAAAATCTAAGATTTATGCATTTTATTAAGCATTTGTAGCATTGAAATTTGCTGTATTTTATATGTGATATTAAATACTTCGACGTATGTAGGTATAACATTTTTATACGATTTAGTGAAAGTAAAATTTACTAAGACGAATGCTTTTTATAATTATTTTAAGTTTCGCGTGTATGTTTTTTTTTCCTTTTTTATATTTATTTTTTGGTGCACGACAAAATTTCGATTTTGTCGGTGTATTTATTTTGAATCGAGAAACTATGCCGACAAATACTCATTTCTAATGACCGTTTGTAAATTTGCATGAAATTTTTTGTGCTAGATGTGTACTGTGTACGTGATTTTTTTTGAAAAAGATTCATCAACGATTGTTGATCGGTTATCAAAGTAAATTATATTTCGAACTTCATTTCGCCGGGTTTGAATTATCTTGCTTGATGCGAACGAATCCTTTTCATTTATTCCTAACTGTAGCGATACTTACGGCTTTGCAATTCATAAGGATGCTACATTTTACTTGCATTACGATTAACATTTTTACATGTAATACGCGATAAATATATTAATCAACTACGTTTCGTTCTTCTTTTGTATGTATATTCGAATTTGAACGCGATAATATATTCATTGGTTAGGAATTCGGAATAACAATGCCTGCTAATCTCAGTTGAGTGGAAGTAGTGAATTGGATTTTTAAAACATGAGTCATGGGTTTTTCACTGAATCGGTTTGGTAAAAGTATGCTACAATACTATTCAGTGTGCTTGAGAGAAAATCAAGACGTTGATTTTAATAATCGCAGCTTGTCTTCGTGAATCGTAAGACGATACAATAGCATTGGTTACCCTGCTAATCTCAGTTGAGTGGAAGTAGTGAATTTGATTTTAAAAACATGAATCATGGTTTTTCCACTGAATAGTCCTGGTAAAAGTACGTAGTACAATACTATTCAGCGTACTTGAGTGAAAATCAGAACGTTGATTCGATAATCGCAGCTTGTCTTTGTGAATTATGACTCATGAGACGAATTCAAACCATCGATTATCTACGTTAAAGTTGAAATAGGAAATTAATGAAAACAATGTGACGTTAAAGATAATACAGAAGCGAGTACAATTTATTCTCATTTTTAATTTTCTAAATGATAACAAAATTTTAAAATATAACCTAGGTAACAATTGTTTACAAACTTATGTAAACTAGAATGCCATTCTCGAGTATCAAAATTTTAGTCTTGTAAACAAGGATAATCTGGATCGTCGATATCGCTTTCTAGAAAAGTGGGAGTAGCTCCGCTCGAAGTATGTAGATAGTTCAGGACATTCTTTCGGCTTGATACTAAAATAGTTACAAAAAGTTATAATTCTTATAACCCACTGGTTTGCGTACACTTACAACACCCAGAGAATGATTTTCTACTCTTCATATTCAGAAAATCTGAAACGTACGTCGTGATTTTAAATTTAAAAAAAAAACTGGGCATTTCGTCTTCTCTAATCTCAAAGTAACTAAATGCAGTCCAGTTTCTCTGCCTCTTCCTGAAATAATATAACAGCGTTCGTTACTTATCCGTCATCATCATTTGAGACGTTTAGAACTTCATACTTACTTTAAATAAACATGATATTCGAATTTTCATAAATGAATGAATCTCACTGACTTTCGTCTTCACGAATGTAGGCGCTGTGTAATTTAGTATTCATTCAGGCAGTCAGGCTGTTCTAACAGTATGTCTGGAATTCCTTCAACTTCCAGTGGCTTGAATGTATCGCTTGAAGAATGAATGGAAGACGAGCTTAGCTTTTATTTGAACCGTTGTTTGGCATTTTTGTCTTTTTAGGTTACTGAGTGCATCGATGGGTATATTCATGAACTCGTTGGCAATTTCGTTTTCTGCACAACCCGAGGTACTTGATGTTACAAAAATAAGCTACAAAACCGAGCTTGAAATGGAATACTCGCTGTCCAATTCCTGGAAATTATGGAGAAAGCTGACCCGAGTGTTTAGCTTTTCGTAAAAATTAGCCATTAGGTAAATCGTAATTATGGAACTTTCGATACTTGTAACATCCGTGATCCATTATAAATAGATTTTATCCATCGTAGTCAACGCTAAAATCAATGAAATCATTTTAAACTAGTTTAAAAAACCGGCAATTAGCCTCAAAAATCAAAATTCAAAAACAAAATCCTCCTTATCAGCTCTTCCTTTGTTTTTGTTTGAAATTTTAAGAACTCGGTATTTACGTCGTATTTACGGTTGTACAATTGGTAACTTTTCTGCACAATTTGATCTGTGATTTTGATTTTTCTCTAGTTTCGTTTCGTTATGTTGGTAACAGTGTTTCTTGTCATTACATGTTTTTGTTAAAGAAAAGTTGAGCTTAAAAAATTTAGGATCTAGGATGAAACGTGTTCAGATGTTCAGTTAACGGTGTTGTTCTTGGTGGCAAGTTTTGGCGTGGATTTGCGATGTTTTTGTGTCTGTAATTAGTAAAATTCGCGATATAGGATTTATTACGAAAATGGCGAGATTAAAGTCGCTGAATTTCAATACATGATTCGACAATTGCATGTATTTGAAATTCATTTCAGCGAGATTCTAGTGAGTACTTTATATTTTTCTATTTCCATCCAACTTCTTTATCAGTTCGAAAATATTCGAATGATGGTGTTTGCGAGTTAATTTATCGTGATTTATTCGTGTTTCGTGAATTATAAAATATCTCAGTTTACAGTAACGATTTAGTTCAACAAGGTTAATTCAACACCTAATTTCCTTATCAAATCGATTCAATTTGTTTGAAAATTCTCGATGTAATTGACCAAATGGTTCGACTAATTTGCAATATGAATTCCGAACTGGTTACATAGGTGTTTGAACTCGGTAAAAATATTTACTAGCTTTTATTTTTCTCGTAATCTCGAGCGAACGAATATTTTGAATATCAAGATCAACTGGACTACTTATTCTAAGCTAGTGATAAGAAAACAAAACATTCAATAAAATTCTAACCGTTTATAATCAAACTTACGCTGGTTCATTTATGAAATAATTTTATGTGCTGTAAATTACTACGCCAATTTTAGCACTTTTTTTAGTACTATTTAAAAGCAAACGATGTGTTTGAACTCGCAAACACTGCAGGAAATTTTGCTATTTTTTGCACATTCTGCTCGTTAAAAAGCTAGTTTCTTTTTTTATATTTATTCGGTGAAATAATTTCTTTTTGGAAGATTTTTTGTGGTAAAAAATTCATAACGACGAATGCAACGACGATATAAATTTGTTTACATTTTTCTTAATTATAACCATCGAGTTATTCGGTTGATTATTATTATCAATTTGATCGCTCGGTTTGTTGAAAATTTAACTGTATTGTCATCGACCTTGAATACTAATTGTTTAATACATATTTGTAAATAACGCTTATGGTCGACGAATTCGGTGTAAAATATATTGTTCGAAGAAGCTCGTAAATTTATATCGTAATTAGAGACACGTTAAACGAAGGTTTTTTTGTCTCGAAGTACGCTGCACACTGTTGGTACTGTACTTTTGTTGTCCTTTCACTTCTCGAAATAGGTACATTATTATTTTAAGGTCGAGTTTTTGATTTATAATGTTCATACGAGCGAACTGTTTACTATAGACGAAGGCGTTTCGATGAGAAACTTTTTTTCTCGAAACATGTGCCAAAATATTGAAAAGATGCTTAGCTAAAATATCAGTTTTCAATGAAGATGCCCAAACGTTCCCTTCCCCTCCAGTAAAAAGCTATTCGTCTTTATTTAAAATTTTTCATTTTATTGTACTTTTGAAAGGAATGGCATAAAACTGAAACGAGGAGTAACGTACCTTTACATAATATATCAAAATCAAATAAGTTGCTCCGGTTGTTACCGATGATTTATTTATTTACTTCTATTTTAGTAGGTAACATTCGCATATAGTTTTAAATTCTGTACACTTTCTGTCAAATGTTTGAATTACGCCGATATACGAGTACGATGTTAATGTAAAGCTGTTTTACAAACTGTAAAAGCTACTCGCCGGGTTCGAAAAGTATTTTTGGCTTGAATTATATCTGTATGGCAGAAGGATCGAGTGTAATGAGATGAAATTTGAAAAATTGGTGCGAGGGAAAGGATTGTCTAGTCTTAAATTTGAGATTAGATAATAATTTAATTCCGTTTACGTAACAATATTTACGATATTTCTATAATTACCACGAAGGGAAATGAAATATATTGGGAAAATCGTTAACGATAACTCGACTCGATAAATCAAATCACCTCTGACTGACTTTTTTCGAACGAAAAAGGTTCGTGTCCTTGTGAAAAGGTTGCATAAACGAATTCCGGCAATAGTATCGTTGGAAAATAAAAAACTAAAGTAGAAAAAAATAACACCAAAGGAAAACGATAACGAAAGAAAATTCTCCGATGAAAATAAACCAATTGGGATTCTACGAGTTTATACGATAAAAGCAGCCGATATAAGCCAATCGACAAATACCTTATCTTTTGCTCTTATAAATAGTACTATGAAAAAATATTTAAAACGAATAATTTAATTGAATTTTTTACTTCTACGTTGCATACTTATCGCGTGTATTTTTCTTTATTTCGCAGGTCGAAGCATATTGATCAAAGTGGATAGACACGCGAAAGAATTCTACAATAAGACGTTACCATCTTCGACCAACTTGACCAATCAACAGACAAACCTACACCGAAAATCATCCGCCAAAACGCTTCTACTTACGAACCGGAACAATAATCGGCATAACGCTACTTAATTTTAAAAAAAATTTTCCCCCACTGCCAATATTTCTCTCGTAGCTGCCTCATTAGAAAATTTTTCTACATGTCGCGATCAAATTACAGATATCGCGCGAAATCTGTTGCCAATATAGCTGCGATTATGCGTAAACTTTCTACTTAATCGATCGAGGTTTTGATATCGTTGCTTTTCTCGTTCCCCGCGTCCCCTCGTCCTTCAACGGTGTAATCGTGCGGTAATTTTATTAATCGAGTTTTTTATTTTATTAACGTAAATTCGGAATACGATGCGTTTTGCCTACCAATGCGTTCCTCGTCGGAACTATGTGGCTGGGTACTTACTCGATGTGCTCAAAGTGTATTTGTTATTGTGCTTATGCGTATGCGGCGCCAAGAGACAGCCGCTTATTTACATGAATCAGTTTGCCGTCCATATACCTACCGGGCATGCTGATGCTGATGACGTAGCCTCCACTCATGGATTCCAGAATTTAGGACAGGTGAGTCAAATTTTTTAATGAATTTTTAAGAGTAATATCGACGATTAGAGCGTGGAAATGAAGAATGAATAGTCGAAGTGGTGGAAAAAGCGGGGTATACTTATTGCTTTGGACACGAGCTGGTTTTTCGTTCAATATAAACCAAAAAATTGCCCTTAAGGGGGGCTTTAGGAGTAGAAACGTCCCTATTTCTGCACATAAAGATGCAAGGGTGTGTTTGGTATCATTATCGCATAATTCGACCCTCCTGAACTGGAATCCGTCATTAGTTTCCGAGAAGTAGCACAATCGTGAAATTTGTGTTTGCAGAAAATGATCCAATTTTGTAAAAACAGAAGTAAAATCGTGATTTTTCATTTTTTGAGTCCGATAAGGGTAATTAATTGAGTCAAAAAATATGTTTTCATTGTAATCCGATTCTCCTGAACCCGAATTCGAAATTAGTTTCCAGATGAAAAGTAGGAAATTCTCGCAATTTTCGAATTTGCTCAGCTGAAAATGCACAATTTTTGCTTAAATTGGCGTTAATGATGAAATTGTGGTTTCTCATTTCCTAACCCTTACAGCTTTAACCGATTGTTGTGCAATACCTGTTTTAAACCTAATTCGAACCTCCTGAAATCAAATTTGAAGTTGGTTTTTAGGTAGCATGTAAGGAATTCTCACGATTATCGAATATGCATGACTTATGGATCATTCTATGTCAATAGACGCTGCACGAACGAGAACGAAATGATTCAGTCCAACGTCTACAAACTGGGTACTGGGTCCCACTTGAAATGGGTCCAATGTTAAATGCCATAAGGC
>FIZU01064594.1:0-11337 GCA_900064475.1 Pseudococcus longispinus
GTACATCACTTGGTGGAATTCTTTACGTCATCAGAATTTCAACCAATCAAATGAAACTGGGGTCTAAGTGTCAGCGCTCCTACAGGGATTTATGTGAGTAACTATTTACCAAATCCCCTTGCCCTTGTGACCACAAGCTGGCCATCTTGGTGTTTCAGTGTCTATAGTTTGTACATTTTTTACCCAAGTTCAAAAATTGAGTGAATAGCGAAGTTTCAATGTTCGAGTCCTCTTTTAATTTTGAGAAAAGATAGAAGAATTGCATTACTCATTTTGTGAAACATTAAGAAAACACCAGGCGAACAAAAATGACAAATTTTTGCCCCCCCCCCCCTAAAACATATCTATATTATATAAATTATTGAATTTTTCATCATGGTATGATCTAAATATGTACACGTAGATGTTTTCGCCCAAAAAAAGGTGATTCGTAACGATTTTCCACATTCAGGCCATTTTTCAAGGAAAATTACGAAGTATTTTTCTTCATTTTTCAAAAAGGGTCGAGTAATGGTGAAAAATCTCAGTCGATGATCTTTCTGAAAAAAATATCTATACATACAAGGACTATTTTAATAGAATTTTCTGAAAATAATTGTTCCCATTTTTTTAAATGAAAAATTTGAAAAACACAAATGAAGATTTTTTTCAAATATCCTTCCACTTGAAAAATGGAGTAAAATTGAAAAATCGACATCAATAGTATTTTTAAGTAAAGATATCTACTTTTGTAAGTACCATTTCAAAGAGAAGTTTTTTGAAAATTCTCAACTTCTGTGAGCAATTTGGAAGCAGAAAAGATGAGTCAGAGAATGAAATTTTCAATATCTTTACCAGTCGTTTTGAGCCCTAGACTCAATTTTTTTGTACTAACCTTCTCATTCAGCTCTTTAAAATAAATGTGCTGACTGTACCTGGAAAAATTACCTACATATACAAGCAGTTGACGCAGGTCTCTACCTAGATACCTATTAATGTTTCTTTTTCTCTGCAGGGTGATTCAGGTGGACCTTTGATTATACCACAAGGAAATACGTACTATTTGGCTGGAATCGTATCATTCGGAATCAGATGTGCTGATGTCAATTATCCTGGAGTATACACGAGAGTAGCTCAATTTTCAGATTGGATTAGAAGTACAGTCGGACTTTGATCCGAATAACCTTTCGGCGTTTTTTTTCGGATTAGATAATTATGTGCCTATACAATTTGAATTTTGATCGCTCAATTAATGATAATTTTTTACTATTTCTTTGTATAACGAATTATTGCATTTTTAAAATAAAAGACGATTCAATATAAATATTTTTTGTAGGTATCTAATTTACTTAAGAGACTAATCGACGAGGCTTTGAACCAATACTAGGCCCGGAAAAAAGTTGCGAGGTGACGTTAAAATAATTTAGAAAAAATTTTGGGTCTTTAATTTTAACCTTCATTTTCCAGGTGGGGTTCTGCACAATTTTAAAATTTTCAAAAATTAAAAAAAAATCGCAGAGGAGAAAAATTCCAAAATTTTCAACTTGTTTTTGAAAAATTATCTAACTCAACGACCCAAAAAAATCGATGAACAAAAAGATTCGTTTTTTAATTTCTTGCAGGGTACAATTTTAGTAGTATTCAAGGAGGGGGGAAGATACAAGACGAAAAAAATTTATTTTATGCGAAATTGTAAATATAATAATCATTATTTACTACCAAAAGAAAAGGAAATGTATTGAACCGGAGGGAAGCGAAAGGAGAAATTTTTCCTGAAAAAGGCAGCCAAAATGTGAAATTTTATCATTTTTTCCAACATTTCAGTTGTCAAGGAAATGTCCGCATACTAGTGTGCTCGTCTTTTGATTTTTTTTGAGGAAAGTTAGGGGAGGGTCGAAAAAGGTTAAGTACTGTGGAAAAAATTTTAGGTCTCTGATTCCAACCCTCATTTTGTGGATGGGGTCCAAAATTTTGAAATTTTCCAACATTGACGAAAAAAATAGTTTTTTTTGAAAACCTTTGTGGATAGTTAATCGTATTATTACCATAAAAGAGAAAAAAAACAAAAAGTTTCCTCAACTTTTCTCAATTTATTTTTAGGGATTTTCAGATGATTTTTGTACCTGGACAAAATTGTTGTTTTTGAGGATATCTCGAATGAATAGAAAAATTAATTACATACCTACGGTTTGATCGATATTAAGGGTTAAATTTTCACACCAGATGCACATAAAATATGAACCCCGACATTTTCCTTTTGAGGGGGTTTCAAATTGCTCTGACATAACATGAAATTTGAAAATCTCTAAAAAAAAAATGAAATGGTGTCGGCGTTCGTCCTGAAAAAAGAAAACGAAAAATACGTCATTTTGAGGCCTTTTCGTTCTTTAAAAAAAACGAAAACTGAAATTGAGAAAAATTATTGTAAACGAAAAAAAACCGGATTTTTTTCGTTTTTTAATTTTTTCGACGTTTGTTTGTTTTTCAACATTTCAAAACATTTTTGAACGTTTTTTCTGTTTTGATGGGTGATAAATCAATAATTAACAATTGTTGGTTCATTACCCAATATTCTATAAAACCATAAAAAACGCTAAAAAGTTTAAAAACGTAGAAAAACAAACAAAAACAAAAAAATGTAAAAAACGAAAAAAACGCAACGAAGCGAATTTTTTTTCGATAAAAAAAAAGAAAATGAAAAACGATAAATACGTTTTTGATTCAACGAAATGAAACAAAAAAGAAATAATTCCTTCGTTTTCCAAACACTGAGCATCTGGAATGAAAATCGAACCCCTAATATCGATAAAACCGTATGTAATTGTTTTGTTTATTCAATTTCGAGATATCCTCAAAAACAACTATTATGGTCAGCCCTGGAAAAAATTCAGAAAAACTGGTAAAAAATGTTTTACTCCTGGATGGTAAAAATACGAGTAGGTAACTACCAAAAAAAATTCAAAATTGTTTTTTTTTTGAATTTTTGAAAATTTTAACATTTTGAATTCAACTTTTTTTGCTTGAAAGTTGAATTTTCCTACTGACAATATTCAGGCAGATGCATTTTTATTATCTCTCGATTCAGATGATAATATTTTCACTGGTAATAAGTTATGACCTTTTGAGTTGTACTCAAACCCTTCAATTTTTCAGTGCGAATTGCAATTTTTCCTGCTGAGACCAAAATTTTTCAGCTTAAACTGAGGTAAAACCGAAAATTTTCAAATATTGGAGTGGCCAGCTCACCTACCCTCTTTGGATCAGCTCTGGAAATATAAACCTTATATTTTTCAATAATTTACTTGTACTTAGGCACCTACTTACTTATTTTGTGTTGAGATTTTGAACTTTGCAGGCGCATTTGAAATTTTTGACGCAGTGTGTCACGAATTTGTGCTAAAAATTGACATATTTGATAATACCCCTTCGTCTCGGTCTCACTTTGACGTAGTGGTAGTCTCATTTTTAACAAAACTTTGTGAAATGAGAATTTTTTTGCTCAATTAATTTTGAAAAATTTCAAAGAAATTTTGAACCTGGACACTTACCAATTATTTATTCGAGTTAAATAAAAAATCATCATGTTTGGAATATTCTCAGCCGGTTTATCAATTATTTTTACCATCCAGCGATGTTAAATTGGCCCCTAAATCAATCATCTTTTAAGGGGTTTTTCAAATTATGTATTCTAACTTGAAACATGATCTATTACCTTCCTATTTCTTTTACACTTCAGCTCGAAGCATCCAATCTGCATCGAAGCTTTCGTAAAAGCTCATCAAACAAAAAAATCAAGATAAATTTGATGTCATACATCTACAGCATAAAATTATTTTAGGCCTAATCGTTATTAAAAATACCAAACTTTGGAAATACCCTCACACACGTGCATGAATTGAAAGTAGCCATCTACGAGTAGCTATTTTTGCCAATCTATTAAAAAAAAGAAAGAAATACCCAAGCAATCGCAAATATACTTCCGATGCAAAACCCTGCTGTTACAATATCGAAAGTGGTATCCGTTGGTTTTTTTGCCAATAAGTAATGAGATCTACGGAAGGTGGGATCTCCCGAGTCTCGATTTAAATAGAGTGGTGTTATTGACCACCGGAGGAATAAGGAACTAATCACTGCGAATAAAATAGAATCGAGTACCGATGATAGAAATCCAGTTATGCGATTCGATACCAAATTACCTTGACATTGCGTTTTTAAGAAGTGTTTACATTGATCATTGGCTCAGTAACGAAGTTGGCGTCCGCGAGGATCCAGTATACCTATTTCTAAGATATACTTGGTCAGTCTGGTTCATTTTCGTTGTGTTGCAAATAATCATGTTCTGATTAAGAATTATCTATCGTTTTGTATGAAAAGTTCAATCTATGGTTGCCTTTTTAATGATAATAGTCATGTTGTGAATTTTTTACAAATAGTTTTTTAGTTAGGTACCTACCTATTTTATATTCAAATACAATAGTTTGGTGAGTATAAACTTTATTAATATTAATCGAATAGATATGAAGTGAATAATTTCAATTTTTGGCATTTATTTAGAAAAATTTTCACTATGTGAAAATTGAAAGAATGGATTTATGTAGGTAAACTGTCTTTATCAGCGTACTGCATAAATGAATCGATATACTAATATGATAAAATTTTTATACTCAATAAAAATAACCTAATCTGACGTAGTCGGGAATTTTATTTATTCATATCTATTCGTTGTTCAATGACAGAAAGTAGATACCCGCATATTCTTTAAAAATTAAATTCCTGATATAATTTTATAATACCTATGGTACCTACATTTTATATAAATGTTATGGAATTAACATACCTACCAAAATTGCACGATCTATTTGTGCTTTGGAATAATGAATCAATGAATGCCAGACTTGAAAATATATTTTTGTGACAAAAAATTATTTTATAGAAGAAGTATCCCATCAAACAAAACATATACCTGACAAAACTAACAAACTGATAAAATACTACTGCTGTGTAATTTTTCGAAAGAAGCAATATTGCAGATTTGGAAATTCTATAATTCTCCCGAGATATTCAAAAAAGTTTTGATTTCACTGATTTTTTCGACAAAACGAAGAACCAACCGGTTTCGTGTAATTCATATATAAAAAATTAATAATCAGTTAATCACTAATTCACGCAGTTCCCGAGCAAAAAAAACTAATAGTAATTAATAGTATTTTCGACACTAATAATCACTATCTTATTAGTACTACTAACTAGTCAGTAATAAAGATTATTAGTGTTTAATAATACTTAGTACAAATAGCACTACTAGTGAATAATAATTATTAGCATCGAAAGTACTACTTACTAATCACTGTTAGTTTTTTTTTCTACTCGTTATATAGAATTGTGGTGATTAATGTTACTATTATTTACTAATAATCTCGGTAGTAATTATTTAAGTGACAGGAAGCTTATATACTATTTGATGCGACAGTTTACCTGTGAGTACGAAACATATACAGATGTGCGCATAAGTCAGTTTCCCGTGTCAGAATCCAATTTCAAATGGATTTTGTGACTAAACGAAGGGTCGTATGAAAAAAGTGCTAAGAACCAAAGTTGTAGAATGTGAAATTTTCTTTCTCATTATGCCTAATAATGTTTTTCTAGGGTGCTTGGTTTTCGAGATTTTTGCAGTCAAAGTTGTTGATTTAAAAAAAATCACGTATATCCAATTTTGAACTTTGACTGCAAAAATCTCAAAAACTAAGCCTCCTAGAAAAAAACTATTGCCTTACTGGAGAAAGTAAATTTTATGCTGTACAACTTTGATCCTTTGCATTTTTTTCGTAGGACCCATAGTTTGGCCAGAAAATCCATGTTTATGGAAGAAAAACACATTTGCTGCAAATTAGGAAACTGATGCGCACTCCTGTATATAAATTAATTATAGTTGTAACTATTACTATTAGTTACTAGTTACTTTTCACTACACATTGTGTAGTATAGTTCCTATTATTAGTCTCTACTAGTCACTATTAGTTATCAATAATAACTAATT
Source organism: Pseudococcus longispinus (assembly GCA_900064475.1). Lineage (NCBI taxonomy): Eukaryota > Metazoa > Arthropoda > Insecta > Hemiptera > Pseudococcidae > Pseudococcus > Pseudococcus longispinus. The sequence continues at coordinate 6,017 of FIZU01064594.1, forward strand.
GTATTTAATAGTGACTACCTAACTAAATTTTTTTATACGGCATTTACTCATCGATAAGATTGTCAAAATTTACCTCTTTAATGGCTGAAAATTTTATTTCAAGCGTTTTATTAGCATGTGATAACATTGATAACCTTAGGTACGTATATCAAGTTTTTTTGATGGGAAAATCCCAATCGGTAATTTTAAAAGATGAGAAAAAACGAAACAAAACGAATTTCAAAACAATTCACACAATCAATCAAAATGTCTCGCGTTCAACCAAAAAAATAACTAATTTTATTACAAAAGAGCCTTGAAATTAGAAACTTGGTTATTTTCATGTCTACAATCGTGAATCTAGTTTTCTTGCACCTATTCAAGTCTGTCACGACGTTAAATCTGGCAAGGACAATCGAATTTTTACTGTATTTATTAGGTAAAATGTCCAAAGGATATGCGCTTTTGGTATTGGTATACCTACTTATGATTCTAAAACTGTTTTTTTTTTCTTGTTGCAGATTATCATATAATCAAACATGTGGTTCCATAATTTATTATTGGCAATATTGCTGCTCAGCAATGATGCATTTAGTTACCTAGTCAGTAAAAGAGTTATAAGACAAACCGGTAATTACCAATATTTTCCATTTATTTCTCTAAATTCATACTCTCCTAGAATGAATCTGCTCAACATTGTTCAATTTTCTTAATCCAGGATACACTTCTTGTACAACACCGGATAATCAACCAGGAAATTGCGTAAATATCAGAAATTGCCAATACATGTACGAATTGTTGACTACACGAGGACGTGAACAAGCAGTTGTAACCTATTTACGAAGATCCCAATGTGGAATGGAAAACAATTGGCCAAAAGTTTGTTGTAATTCAAACCAAGCAATTGGTTCATCTTCTACGACTACACCACCTCCACCTGTAACTTCTCGGACTACAACTACGACTCCTCGACCAACACCTACGACTCCTCCGCCTACACAGGTGACTCAAAGAGGGACAACTGTCAGAGGAAGGCCGACAAAAAATTACGGAGTGTGTGGCAGATCGACCAGACAGGAAGAAAAAATTACTGGAGGACGTAATGCTACTTTAGGTGAGATACCATTATCTACTACTGCATGGATGAAGTAAAAAAGAAACCTGATGAATGTTTTTTTTTATGACTTTAGGTGACTGGCCATGGATGGTAGCAGTTGGATATCGAACGGCTTCAAATCCAGGACCATTGTTTCGCTGTGGAGGTAGTCTGATTTCAGATAGATGGGTTATTACAGCTGCCCATTGTGTGCAGAATACTGGAAGTCTAACTTTGTAAGGATCAGTAATTTCATCTCATAATAATATATTCTTGGTGTAGAATCAACTTCAACTTTTGATCAATTTCAGGATATCAGCTCGAGTAGGAGATTTAGATCTGGATGAATACAATAGAGATGGCGCTTCACCCATTGATGTTCCTATTGATGCAATTATTCCTCATCCTGAATACAATTCAAACCCCGTAATAAATGATATTGCCTTATTACGGTTGAGGAATCCTGTGACTTTTACTGGTACATACAAATACATGTCCTCTTAGTACCACAATCTCATTATAAAATGTATGAGTTCTTACGCAGAATTCTTTTTTGTGTTCTTGCAGCTCTAATACGTCCTATTTGTCTATTGAGTGAAAATGCCCACAGAAGCGATGGATTTTATACCGATAAAACTCCATTCATTATCGGATGGGGCGCAACGAGTTGGCGTAAGTAGTCAAGCAGCTATTTTTAACCTTCATAAAGTATGGTACTTACTGATGAAATGATGATTTCAGGTGGACCAGCGTCAAATATTCTGCAAGAAGCTAAAGTAGGTGTAGTAGATTTGGAAACATGTGCTAAAAATTATGCCAATCAAAAATCTGTGATTGATCATCGAGTTTTATGCGCAAAGGCTGAGGGAATTGATTCTTGTCAAGTAGGTGCCTTCTTATACTAACTTATTCGGATTATGTTGTGTGCATCTATTAACATGTTTTTTTTTCATCAGGGTGATTCTGGAGGGCCTTTGATTTTACCAAATGGAGCTTCTTATTATTTAGCTGGTGTTGTATCATATGGTGTAAGATGCGCCGATAAAAACTTTCCTGGAGTGTATACTCGTGTTGCTCACTTTTCTGATTGGATCAAAAGTACAGCCGGAATTTAAATTATAATTACCTATAAGTATAATAACGAATCAAATGATTCATTTTTCAATTATAAAAAATAATTTTTTTGATTTTTTTGTTCATTTTGTACCTATTATGTTGAAATATATACATTGTTTTTTAATAATTGAGTTTACCTACTTCTATATATGTCATGAATTTGTGCCGAAAATTGGCACTTGATTTGCCAAAAATGTGTCCAGACCACCTCTGAAGAAGCCGGATGAAATTCTACCAAAATTTTGGCATATCGTTTAGGAATAAATATAAATACCAATAACGAAATCGACTAGCTAGGTAAGCAACACGTGTAAAAGAAGAAAAACACGTTAAAAAACAAACAAAGCTATCGAGAGGTGAATTTTTTGATTGCATTTTTCGGAGAAAATGACGTTAAACGTGCAAAACTTATAATTTATTCAAGTTGAATAAAAAATTACAATGTTTCAATTTCAAATATTCTCAACGGGTTTATCAATTATTCCATATGCTTCAGCGTTGTTAAATTGACGCCTACATCATTCGTGTCCTGAGGGTTATTTGTAATTGCGTACTGTAGATTGAAACGTGATTTATTACCTACATATTTTTCACTCAAGTTCGAAGAAAAATTTTTTTTTGTCATAAGGGGAGGGGGGAGATTCTCAAAACTATTGTTGGAAATGTGAAGAAATGATCCCCAAATACGGCGAATTAATAATTAATCTAGGTAATATTTAAAAAAATGATCTCACTCCGACTTTTTAATAAAAAGTCAGGTTCATTGCTAAATTAAAATTGATAAAACTTATTGAAGTTTTGTACAATAAAGCGTAGATACCTATGTTCAATGTTCAAAATAAAACTAGCAAAAATCGAAAATGTTCGATTTTGATTTTTTAAAAATATTTATCAACAAAATTGATGGTTTTGATTTTCTCGATGTTTTCTCCCTCCATAATTTCATAGAATTATCATGGCAAGTACCAGGTTAAAATTTGGAGAAAAAAGTTGATGTATGTGTCCTATAAATCTAAAACATACATCGCCGCAAAAAAAATCTGAAAAAATGCTCAAAATTTCGTCATTACTTTACCTAATTACCTACCTATCCTATCAATTTCAAAAAATTTTCTCACACTGTTCGCAACATAGAAAATTTTAATATTGAAAGGTGAGATTTTTGTGTATAAGGGGACGAGGAGGTGTGGTGAGAGGTTGCAAATGGAGTATACAATTTTTTTTAGAGTCCTTATAGTAATATCTGCTAATTAGTTTTGAAAAATGGAGACAGGACCAAATCACCTATCTTAACCGGTGGTACCAACTTTGATAACCTTCTAAATCCCAGAAAAAATGAAAGAAAATATAATTTCTATAAAATTTATTCAAAAAAATTTGAATGAGTAAATTGTAAAAATTTGGAAAATTTTCAAAAAAGCACGTGATAACAATAATTTAAGGAATGAAAAGGGTCTTCCTTGATGACATAGTGAAATCGGCGCTTGACCCAAATTTTCTCAAAAGTGGTCCTAAATGTTACCCCTGATGTAAAAACCCATCACCGAAATTTTCGACCACCCCACTCCCAACCCATTCCTCAATTATCATCCCCTATATATCGAAACTTCAATACGCGATATCTTCGGAAAAAGGGGGGTGAAAAATTCAGAAATTTTTACAGATTGTGAGCATTATGTGGGTACACTTGTGGAAATTTTTTCAAAAAAATCTAAAAAAATTTCTCAATTTTTCGGCACGTTGAAATTAAAAAAAAAAATTGGGGAGGTGGTAATGTTTCTGAATTTTTTTCAAATTTTGTAATACCCTTAGGTATAACATATATTTTTTTCGAGGCCTAAAAACGACGGGAACATTCTTTAAAAAATTCAAAACTGAAAGAAAACTACCTACTCGTTTTATATTTGAGAGGAAAACAATAAAAAATTTTTTTGGATGACGCAAAAAAGTTTTTGGCTCGATCGATTCATATTAACTTGCCCCTCAACGACCATTTTGAAAATTTGAACATAACTAGCGCGAGCTCGGGATTTGCCACGCGTCGTAGTGGAGCAATGCTGAGCTCGGGCACGTTGTGTTCAAATATGAATCACCCGGACTAAAAATTTTTCTGCATCATTCTTTCATAGAATGGACATCAAACTAGGGGGTTGGTTCGGAAAAAAGTCAAAATTTTTTCCCCGTCCGGTATAAAATGAGTAGTTTTTTTTTGTTTTGATTTTTTTAAAGAACGTTTCCGTCGTTTTTGGGCCTCAAAAAAATTTTATACCTACCTAAAGATATTACAACATTTTGAAAAAAAATACAGCCATATCACTTCCAAATTTTTTTTAATTTTTTAAAAATTTCCAAGTGTAAAAAAATAAAGAAAATTTTTTTAGATTATTTTGACAAGATTTCCACATATTGTGTTCGTGACGAAACGTGACGATGACTTTGAGACATTTTCTCAGACCTTTTTTGACTTGAAAAATTTTTCAGATTTCCATTGACTTTTTGAATTTTGAAAATTTCAGAGATAATGCTGATTTTTAGACATTTTGTCAGACAAAAAATTTGAACTTTTTGAATTTAAAAAATTGACTTTCAGACATTTTGTCAGACTTTTTTAGACTTCGAAAAATCTTCGGATTTCTATTGACTTTTTGGACTGGAAAATTTTCAGAGATAAGGGCGACTTTTATAAATTTTGTCAGACAAATAATTTAGACATTTTGAGCTTCGAAAATTTAAAAAATCAGGGTAACTTTCTGATATTTTGTCAAGTCGACTTCTTGGATTTGGAAATTTTCAGATATTACGCTGACTTTCAGACATTTTTGAACTTGAAAAAATTTTTAGATTTCCATTGACTTTTTGCACGTTGAAAAGTTCAGAGATAATATTGACGATATTTTGTTAAACAAACAATTTAAACTTTTTGAACTTGAAAAATTTAAATTAAAAGGGTATTCCCAGGTAAAAATGGTGAAATGCCCCTGTCCTCAGATTTTCGAAATTTTCATGAAACACTGTTGGGTATCTCTAAACAAAATTTTAGGGCCAAAAAAAATTTTCCCACCCCACCCCCCTCAACTGAAATCGCGAAAAAACGCATTTTTTAGGAGAAAAATTCTATATTCACGAGTAT
>FIZU01064607.1:0-19875 GCA_900064475.1 Pseudococcus longispinus
TATTTTTCGTGTCCATAAATTCCGTCACGAAATTCCTTGACGATGACTTTTAGACATTTTGTCAAACTTTTTTGGACTTGGAAAATTTTCAGATTTCCATTGACTTTTCCAACTTGAAAAATTTCAGAGATAATGTTGACTTTTAGATATTTTGTCAGATAAAGAATTTAGATTTTATGTACTGAGAAATTTGACTTTCAGACTTTTTTGGGCTTGAAAGATTTTTAAAAGCTTAAATTAATTTTTGGGCTCAGAAAATTTCAACTTTATGGAGTTAGAAAATTTCAATAAAGTTCAAATCAGACATTTTTTCAAATTTTTTGAATTTGAAAAATTTTTTAGATTTCTATTGACTTTTTGAATTTGAAAAATTTTTTAGATTTCTATTGACTTTTTGAACTTGAAAATTTCAAAGACGATGCTGACTTTTGTCAGGCTTTTTTGTACCTAGAAAAATTTTCAAATTTATATTTACGTTTTGAGCTTAAAAAAGTCAGAAGTAATGCTGATGACTTTTCGACGTTTTACCAGGCTTTTTTGAATTTGAAAAAATTTTCATATTTCTACTGACTTTTAGACATTTTATCAGTTTTTTTGAACTTAGATAAATTTTCAGATTTCAATTCTTGTCAGATTTTTTGGACTAATAAAAATTTTCATATTTGTATGACTTTAAGACATTTTGTCAGTCTTTTTTTGACTTGAAAAAATTTTCAAATTTTATTCCATCACGAAATTTTTTGACGATGACTTTTAGATACTTTGTCATACTTTTTTCGAATTGAAAAAATTTTCAGATTTCAAACGACTTTTTGGACTTGGAAAAAAATCAAAAAATCACGCTGACTTCTAGACATTTTGTCAGACAGCTCTTCAGAAATCATGTTGACTTTTAGATATTTTGTTGGAAATTAGACTTTTTGAACTTAAAAAATTTGTGAAACTTTCCGACATTTTGTCAAGCAAACTTTTTGGACTTCAAAAAAACTTCAGAGATCACGCTGACCTTCCCAAATTTTGTCATAGTACATTTTTTGGACTTGAAAAAATTTTCAGATTTCAAACGACTTTTTGGGATTAAAAATTCAGGAATCACGTTGATTTTTAGGTATTTTATCAAACATACTTTTTGGACCTGAAAACAATTCAGACATCACGCTGATTTTTAGACATTTTGTCAGACAGCTTTTCAGAAATCATGCTAATTTTTGGATATTTTGTCAGAAATTAGACTTTTTGAACTTAAAAATTTTTAGAAATCACTTCAATTTTCCAACATTTCGTCAGGCAAACTTTTTGAACTTGAAAAAAACTTCAGAGATCATGCTGACCTTTCGACATTTTGTCAGACATTACATTTTTTGGACTTGGAAAAATTTTCAGATTTCAAACGATTTTTTGGACTTAAAAATTCAGGAATCACGTTGATTTTTAGATATTTTATCAAACATACTTTTTGGACCTGAAAACAATTCAGACATCACGCGAACTTTTAGACATTTTGTCAGACAGCCTTTCACCAAAATTAAAAAAAAATTGTTCGTTTTCAAAAGTCAGACGTTAAGTTTGACTGGATTAACCTGACTTTTTGAACCAAGGTAAATTTCAGAGATTCTGACTTTCTGGATTTGAGAAAAAGTTTATAAGGTGAGCAAATGATTTTTTGAAGTTGAAAAAATTTAGGACTTGATGAAATTTCAAACCATTTTTTGAACTTGGAAAATTTCAGAGAGATCACTCTGATTTCTAGGCAATTTATTAGACAGCGGTTTACCTGCATTTTAGACATTTTGTCAGAGTTTAGACTTCTTGAACTTAAAAAATTCAAGAGATTCTAACTTTTAGGACGTAAAAATTTGGATCATTTCAAAATTTGATTTTTAGACATTTTATCAGACATTATAACATTTAAAAAAAAAAAAACTTTACATAAAAACTAAAAGCATACCCTATGTTTCGCCCGTTGGCGAGGCTCGAAAGACCGAGTTTTTTTTTTTTTAAATAATTGAATGTGCACATAGGTACTTACCTACATGAAGTATTGAACACCGTAAGTATGTTTTCCAGCAGATATACTATCTGTAATGTTATTTAGAATGGAATCAATATAAAACAAATTAGCGATGCATTTTCACAAGTGTATCGTAAAGTCTTACTAATAGCCACAATAAACATGGCAAACAAATTCATTCATAAAAGCAAATAATCTTGAACGTCCATTGAGTATAAAGTTTATTGCAAAAGTAAAGACTAACGTTTCTTTTGCAAAGAACACCTAAGTACCTACTTCATGTTGATCGATTATCAAATCGTAAACCATGTTATGTTGTTGATTCAACGCATAGTATCAGTTAATATATTCGCATTTCAACGATTATATTCTCCATGTAGCACACATATAAGTAGGTACGTATAAGTACTGAATATTTTATGAAGATATATCTATTAGCGTTATACAGCATCTTATTTTAACTCATATACTCGTACGTATACCTATGATTTTCAACCTAGGTATACAAATATTACGAGTATACCGATAAATGTATTACCCAAGCACATGTTTCCTTTTCCTCTTCACGTTCGATTACGAACTTCACACTTGATAGGATTTACATTGAAATAATTTTCGTATTTTAATAATTATACGCGTATTTAATGAGTACCTGCGTCAGGTAATTAAGCATTCAAACGTATAGGAAGGTAGCCGCAGATACCTGTTAATAATACAGACTCGTGTAAATATGTATTTCTTCAATTAAGTCCATCTATCGTATACGAGTATTTCGTGTCGTGTAGAAGATTGGCGCCAAAGTTTGCCAATCGAAATATTAAAATGTTAAATTGTTGATGGAATATTTTCCCATCATTGGCGTCGATCTTCTCCGTTCATATGAGTGGCTTATATACGTATTTGATGATAAACAATTGATTTCTTCATGATTTTAAAAATCATCTCTCGTTTAGCAAATTATTGAGTGTGATTTTATGATTCGTCGAAAATGGATTTTTGCCTAGTTTCATGTTGAATGAGAATTAATGGCATTGCGGTGATCTTTTGGCGTTGAAAGTGAGCTTTATGTTTGATTCAAAGCTTTAGAAATTGAAGAAATGTGCTGAGGCAAAGATTATGTATCCAGAAATGCGAATACTCGTACCAACTGGTGATATTTAAATGAATATGTTGAGAAATTGTTTAGGGTGTCGAACAGGTCATGTAAAAGTCGTGAAATCAGCTCAAGTTGACTTTTAAAAATCAAAATACGTTAAAAAATCCATAAAATTGTTATTATACAGAATAATGCCGGACAAACATAAATTATTGATTTTGAATTTTTTTTTTGTAAAAAAAAATATGAATTTTCAACTTTTGGATGATCATTCTTATGCCAACAAAGTAGAAAAATTATCTTAAAAAGGTCATGAAAAAGTCATCAATTTGCTTCAGAAAGTTTTGTTGGGCACTCTGTTGTTTGATTTTTCCAAACTCAATGAGCAAACACTTTGCCTCTGAACTAAGAAATAGATGATTTGACATTCAATTTTTCTAAAAAAAAATCAAAATGATCCTTTTTGACTTTTTCCCCTCGAGACTCGAGTCTGATTTTCCCGATTTAAAAACCTTTTTTGTCCACTAGTGACTAGGGAGTAGTTGTCTTCTTGTGTCAATACCACTTTTAAGAATTTAAAAAAATTGAAAAAAAATGAAGAATATTTCTATGCTGAAAATAATTGTAAACATTATGATCGCAGACTAAAAAAAAAACTCATAAAATTATCACCATCTTAACATTCTCATCAAATGATGACCATCTTAAAAAAGATTCTCGTGAAATAATATCCATCTTCAAATTCAAGTCTTTGTTTATTTTGGTACTTCGAATTTGGTTCAACTTTTTTGTTCAATTCAAATTAATTTCTAATGAATTATTATTGCTTCATCCACATTCTATTTGGAATTGGTTCTTTTTACCTTGTCCTTTTGATATCCTAGGTTTTGCCAAGAGGTCACTCTAAAAATTTTGTCCATTTTTTGAATTAATTTTTTGGAAATGTAAGGTAATTGGAGGGAGGAATGAAGATAAAAAAATCACTGTTGATAATTTTTGAAGTAAAATAAAACTATCTGTACAAAGACAACTTTATTAAAAATTTTCTACAAAATAATTTGTTTTAATTTTTTGCAGAAAATTTGAAGTATCACCGAAAAGAGAAATGAAGGTGAAAAATTGCCACCACGCAATGATATTATTGAACATAAGCGCAGCCAAAAATTACCTTTGGGAGGGGCTAAATTTAAGAACAAACGCAGAAAAGGTAATATTCAATGAAAAATTAAATAATCTGTTATTTCAGTAGAATACTCGATGTACTTTTAGAAAACGAGTAAAAAACCTACACATTTGAGCTAAGAAAAATTGAAAAATTTTTTAATTTTTGAAACAGTTTTTCGAATTTTGAAATATTTGCCAGAGTTAGTCAAAGATAAAAATTTTCGAAAAATTATCTTTAAAAACAAAAAATATCGTATTTTTGTAATAAAAATTTTTCTTTGGTATGAGGGGGGGGGGGCTTTAACCTTTCTGGCTCCTTCTCTTGGCTTTAATGTTTGAACGAAATATGTTTCAAAATATTTTAATTTTGAGTGATTTTGAAGAGGGGTTTTGCAATGAATCAAAAGGTGAAACTTTTACTAGATATGTTCGAGGTCCACTCACAAGTTTTATATTACTTTCCTTCTGTATTTCAAATTTCTAAAAAAAAAAGTGTCAAGTGACACCCCTCCCCTTCGTTCCTTATCTCTTACTTATTCATGCCTGATACCCCATACATTAAATAAGTATTCCATTTTTCAACCATTAATCATATATTTCTAACATGAAACAAACTCACAATCATTTTTTTGCATTGTAACAGATGAAAAAAATTTGTGGTATGTGCATACTTATATGATAAATGTATGATAGATATGCCACGTGTAACTTGTGACTAATTATACCGTCACACGATATTTGACATTTTTTTGTCCTATTTCCATTCATTATTCACGATCATGAGGCTTCGCTCGAGCTCAATACTTATTTTGACAAAATATTGAGAAAAAAAAATTGAATTGATTCGAGGTCCTTCACCAAAAATACTGTAAAATAAATAAAAAATATGTAAGAAAAGGTCAAATGCGTAGATGGATGGATGGATGGGTAGTTCACAAAAATTGAAGTATATCACTTCACCTATTTCATGTAGATATATGCCGCTGACGTTGGCTACGTATCATTTATCAATTCCTGGTCATTTTATCGAAATAACTATTTCACCGATCTCTGCAAAACATTGAAAAATGAATAAGCCGAACGAATTATACTCGTAAATGTTCTCAAAGATGCTTGGAAAACTGAAAATCCGTTCAATTTGAACGCGCAGCTGACTTGGCCATGAAGCATGAGCAGTAATTGCCTGTTTTCTGCAGTTTGCTCGTACCACAAAGATTCGTAAAACAGTGTATTCCTCAGTTTGATATTCTGAAAAATATGAGAATGAGTGGGTAATATAAATTAGGTATCAAAATTGTATTATACAGGGTGTTTCATAGCCAATGTCTCTCCTTTCAGCATGTAAGTAGGCAATCCACCATGAGTATAACTACAAGTAGGTTTGTTTGCCTACCCTTGGAATTGAAAGGTAAAGTTATGCTTACTCGAAAGAAAGTTTCCAGTCTAGTTCATCAATTTTAATCACTCATAAAATTTCAACTATGATAGGTAGAGGGTTTCGGTTTGCGCCATTGGAAGTACCTACCATTCATACTAATTTTTTTTTTTTGGTCAAAAGTTTATCAGGTTACTGAATAGAGGAACTCCAATCCCTAATACTAATATAATATTCAAAAAATAGAAATAAATCTTTCTTTTTCATTTTTGATTAAATTTTTTAATTTTTTTACGTATATTAACCTATCTTTATTGCAAAATTAATTTGTGTAAAAAAAGACTCAGTTTTCTATTTTGCTTGAATAAAAAGTTATGTGTGTTCAATTTGCAGAAAAACTCTAAAAAAATCACTTTTTCTCCTCTAATTTCAAAAATCAAAATTTTATATTTTGGCCAAAAAAATTATTTTTTGAATTTTTTTGACCATTTTATTAACGATTGGGGTTTCTCGATTAGCTAATCCAAAAACTTTTGTGTGAGAAAAAACTAGAATTAATATGTGGAGTGATATTCCGAAACGGCCTCTGTCCATTTTTTTTCACCTCTTTTTTATTGTGTTATCTGGTTTAAGAAGCATTGAGAAACACTCTGGCGTTATGAAACAAGATGTTGAAAAAAATGGACAGAGGCCGTTTTGGAATATCACTCCTCATATCCTTCCCATTGGCGCAAACCGTAACCCTCTATCTATGGTATTGATTAATGAAAAGTGACGAACAATTCGTAAATTAATGGTCACGAGTAAAAAAATAATAGTGACGTGACTACAGTATTTTCGACACTATTAATCACTATTAGTACTAATACCTAGTGATTAATGGTGATTATAGTATTTTTGACACTATTAATCAGTAATGCTAGTCACAAATAATCATAATTCATGACTAGTAGACTTAGTAGCACTAATAGTGATTAATAGTGTCGAAAATACTATAGTCACTATTAGTAGTCACCCTCAAATTGTGAGTAAACTTAGTAGCACTGATAGTGATTAATAGTGTCGAAAATACTATAGTCACTATTAATAGTCACCTTCAAATTGTGAGTAACAGATGTAACAGTACAACTTATCCGAAAGCTCATATACTATTTGATGCGACAGTTTACCTGCGAGTATGAAACTATACTAATCGATTAATTGTTACCATTAATCATTACTGGTCACTATATATCGATGCTGTTAATCGATCAATAGTTACTATTAGTCACTAATAATCACCATATTATGGGAACTATTAATTGATTAGTAATTAAAAGTGATTATTAATTTTTTGTGCACAGGATGGGCATATCTTTGCCCTTTCTATTTCAAGGGTGGGCAAACATATATACTTGTATTAAAGGTATGTTGCCTTCTTGCCCAGTGGAAGAAGGAACATAGGTTATGGCACACCCTGCCAGTGGCGTAGCCAGACAGGCCATCAAGGGAGGGGTCTTCACGAAAAAAAAATTGAAATTTCATGGGAAATTTTAAAAAATACCCCTTATTTTATCAAAAGAAGCGAATATATTGTGCCCGAGCGAAGCGAGGGCAAAAATTTTGCACAAAATGACATTTAAGTGCTTAAATTTCATTTTTTTTCAACTTTTCGGTCGTCAAGGGGGGGGGGTCCAGATCCCCTGGACCCCACCCTTAAATACGCCACTGGAATTTGGCACTGACAAATTGATTTATGTTTCGACATAGATAATTATAGATTTGATGTAGACATGTAATGATTCGAAACCACAAATGAGGATTCGGCACCTAAATTTAAGAATTTATCACCGCAAATAAGGATTCTGCACATGATTTGGCACTGCAATCAAGGATTTGGCACCATAAATAATGATTTGGCACTGCAATAAAGGATTTGACATGGACAATTAAGGATTTTGCATTGGCAATTAATGATTCGGCACCACAAATAAGGATTTGGCACTGACATTTATGATTCGGCACCGCAGCTAATGATTTGTCACCGACAATCAACGATTAAGCACATGTTTTGGCACCAACAATTAAGTATTCAGCTATAAGGTTTCTTATCAAAACTGTCAGTTTCTTGCCAGTTTTGATTTCATAATGGCTTAGTTTATGGTTAGTTTTCGTTAAATTTAACAAGAATTGACATGAAACCGAGCTGGCACGAAACCAAAACTGACATGAAACTGATTGAATTTTGGCTTGACAAGACGAAACTGGCATGTACCTCTACGAAACAATTGAAGGAAGGGTAAACAATTAATCAGTAAATGAAATTTTTACGAGTTTGCTTCTAAATTTAGACACAATTTCCATACTACCTGCCACCTTTCAGTTTTCTAAAACCAATGCAACAGAATTCACCATCAAAAATACCCAACACATGTATTTCAGTAATCTAAATATTACCTATCAGTTTCTTACTTATGTTTATTCGCTGTTGAGTAGACTTTTAGGATATCAAAATCATAAATAGGTACGGTATACCTAACAATAAACCAAGTAGTAAAAACAGACCTCTACATAGGTATGAATTATTCAAATATTTCAAAGGAAAAAACAAACAAACATACACACCAGTAGGTAAGGTATCTACCTCCTTATAATACTTTTTCCCGCGTAAATACATTCTCAATTGTGGTGTATGCAATAAAAATGATATCAATATGCAGACAATAGTTAAATTTATCCTGGAATTCATATCTTTCGACCATTTTTCATACCCACATACGTATTCTTAGCATAAACTGAGACCCATCTCTGGGCCCAAATAGGCTCAGTAAATATACTATAGGTTGCGGTGGGTAAATTCTATTCTACTAATACAGTATGTATGTAAATTACTGTACAATTTGAAAAACATAACGTTACACGCTACGAATACGAATAAGATACGATTTCGAAATTTTTTCATTCTTTTCGCAGCATGCATAAGATTCCACTCGAATGCTTATTGTATTACGCATCAAGTACCTATATTTGAAGTGACTCCTACGTACTCGTATTTCTATTCCTGCCAACTTTACGACGTGTAGGACGAAAAATGCAAAATGTTTATCCAAACTTTCTGGCCCAATAATTTCTGAAATTTTTTCACCAGATTTATTATAGTCCTATATGCTTGAATATTGTCCCTATAGATTTGGGTTCGTCATATGGTAATTTTTTCCTTCGAAATTTTTCGAAAGATCATGCAAACGTTGAAAAAAAATTACAACCCTCTGATTCCTCATTCATTCGATAAATTTGACGAGTATTTTCACAATCTCTCATCCAATATAATACGAAGACTACTTCATTCGAAAACTCTCATGAAATTTTTCCAAAACACAATAATAGAATTTCAAAAAGACATGTGTAAGCTAATTTTGGCGAATTTCACAAGAGCTTAAGGCTTCACAAGCGTTTAAAAATATCTCGAATTTTGTCAACGAGACAACGAATTCCAATGTTTTTAGTAGGTCGAGACTCGAGAATACGAGTACGTAAGCTACGCGAAACCGTATGCGCTCGGAAATGTTGCTTAGTGAGAGTTTAAAATGTTACTCACCTGTCGTTTAAAACAAACCGTAATATTAGGAGAATAGAAACCGTAAGAAGGTGTTTTCCATTGTGTCGGAATTTCTCCGCACTCGTCGTCGAGTCCCATACATTCCAGTGCTTCTTTTATCCTATCGTAGGCCTGCGTAGGTCGCATTTTTTTTAGTATAAAAGCTAAAATATAAAATAAATTCGCCGGTATCGAGTTTTTAATTTTTATTTTTCGAGTAAAATTTTCTAAAGGTTTTGTAGCAGAAATTAATTTCGAGTTTGGTATTTTTTTTTACGTCGGTGATATTGCAATTAGGATGATTATTTGGGGTAAAATATAATATTTTTTCATAAGACAGTACGACCGAGATATAATAAATCGAAGATATAAATTTTTTTTATTTGTATAATTTTTTAGCATTTCTTTTCTATAGAAATGACTTGCTGTATACATAACAAACGGTTAAATAACACGTAGTATTTATTATTTAGTCTCGTCACGTTCTTATTATTCATCCAGGGCGATGTTATTTCGCCGGCGAATATTTTTACATTAAAAATAAAAAATCTCGGTTATCAGATTTATAATTTATAGACTGAAAGAGGAAATCAGTGGGTAAGAGGAATAAAGTATGCAACACCGAAATATGCCCCAATAAGATTTATTTTCGCAGCTTTCGAGTCTATTACTATACGAGTATTATATAGGTATCTACCTATATCTATAAGAACTTCTTCTCTTGCTTTCCTTTTTTTTACGCCTTTCGTTTATTCGAATTGAAATATTGACATTTGAATTGTTCGGCGAGAAAATGTAGAGAGTATAACTCCAGGATGAGAATGGTGAATCGGTCTTTGACTGCGATTTTTGAACTTTGGTCAGACTTTTTTTGTCTTGGAAAATTTTTCAGGATTCAAATGACTTTTTGGAATTAGGAAATTTCAAGAAAAGTTCAAATAAGAATTTTGTCAGGGAGTTTTTCATCTTAGGCTGACTTTAAGACATTTTGTTACTGTTTTGGACTTGGAAAAATTTTCAGATTTTCATTCGCTCTTTTGACTTGGAAAGTTTCAAAGATCACGCTGATTTTTAGTCATTTTGTCAGACTATTCAGATTTTAAACGACTTTTTGGACTTGGAAAATTTTAGAAATCACTCCGACTTTCTGAAATTCTGTCTTAAGGGCGATATGAAAGGCTAGGGGTGAGGTAAGGGGCCGAAATTTTTACCAACGATTTTTTAGACCATAGGACCAACTTCCGCTAAAAATTTCAAAAATCCCATCCAAGGGCCCATTCACCATTCTTACTCGGCTATGCTCTTTTTTCAACGCTTGAAAAAAATTAACCAATTTTATTTTTTTACGATGAAAGTCTACGTACGCTGAGCAGATAGTAAATAAACCTTTAGTAAGCGAATTTCGCACACGAGGGTTATAATATGTACCTATGATAGGGTCTAGCTACGGTGTTGTTTTCAAGTTAGAATTGTAGGTAAAGGTAGGTATCTATATACCTAAGTAAGTATATAGAAACGTGAAACAATAACACTTATACGATGTTAAACGTTACCTTTGAGAACGACCTTTGTAGAAAATAAAGTAAACCAAAATTTCACCTTAGCCGTAAGTACTACTAGTTAACTATTTAAAAGGCGACCGGCGGCTAAAATTTACTGGACTACATGAAAAACGATGTATAACTTCTTTTTTTTTCGCAGTCGTTTTTATATTCTCGTGAGAATGAAAAATTTATTTCGCTGAAACGCAGAATGTTATATGTTCAAATTGAAAATTTATCAGAGCCGGAGTTAAATGGCTAGGTAAAGGTATGTACTATGTATAGGTACGAAGGTCGAAACAAAAAATCGTGATATGATTGCTAACATTTTCAGCTGTATACGTAGATCTAAAGGGTTTTCAAAAGTGTGCCTTGGTGGTACTCCTAATGATAATTTATACGTTTGGGCAATCCAACTGTGTAATGATAAATTATTGGCCGGAGTGTGAATGAAAACTGATTAAATTTTATTCGCGAGAGTGATGTTAAGGTTTTGCTTGGAGAAAATGAGAGATCTGAGAGGATTTTGATTCGTATACCTACCTACTTCTTAGATAATGAGAAACTTAATTTTTCACATTTTGAAATTCAATCGTTTCGTATTTTTTTTTATTCTCTTGAATCAAAGATGAATGGGCAGGGTGCAAATTTCAAAATATTTGAAATCAAACAGTTGTTAAGAAGTTAAAAGTTTTCAAATCCACTCTTCTGAATGTGTAGTCTCTAACTTCCTTTTAATATGAAAAGATCATATCCTTATCAAATTTATTTGAAAAGTGAATAAACCCAACCACCTTCATGATCGTATAATTACAGAATTAAATGGATTCAAATGAATAGGAACATTTAGAATATCAAATTTAATTGTGATATAGTTATTTTAAAAAAAATTTACCCATTTCAAGTTTTTAAGAGTATCTAGCAATCTAGCTAATGTTTTCTCTTTTAATAGAAAATTATCGTGAAAAAACTTTACTCTCCTTATACTTACGAAAAATAAGTGAGCTTCAAATTGGTTCAAATTCCTGAAAAATTGAAGAAATCTTCAAAAATTGAAATTTTTTCATTCCACAACTTTCAATTTTTATATGTAAGTACTTAATATACTTATGTACGAACGTATTTTGGTGAAAACTACAGGTTAAATGGTTATTTTCCAATGTTATCGCCTTATCGGTGTGACACGTGTATCCCCTTTCTTCCACCCAATCTCATTTTTTCGGTGTCATTTCTTTTAAAAAAGATTGCAACGACTTTGTAATAGGTGCATGTACTCACAGCTTGACGTCTATCGCAAGCAATTCCTTTGTTATCACTGGAGAAACTTTATGATGTAATGACATAATTTCCCATTGCAACTTAAATAAGAGCAAAGTAACTTTGAGGGATTTTTGAACGAATTCGATGCTTTGAAGAAGAGGATGATTATTGACTGACCTCGGAATTTATCTCACAATTTCCTCCAAAGAAAATCTTTGTTGTGAAGCACGTCTCCCCAAGTTTCACAACTTTTGGGTAATTTTTTTCTAGAATTTTCCTTGTTTTTACGAGTACATTTTCTTTGAAAAATAATAATGTATGTACGAAATAGTTTCAAGTTGGTTAGTATGACGTGCTATACTCGGTTATCTAGAATTGCATTACAATCTTAAATGAGTAAACAAGTACTTTTTTTTGATCATTTAACATCAACTATAGGTGGTACTGGTAGATAACCTTCAGAACAAAGAAATAAAATTTTAACTAGAGTTGTACATTAGTTACCTATATGTTTCATAAGTATCGAGTGTTCCGTTATATCGTTTCATAGGTGCTTCTGAAATTTTTTTTGTAGAAAAAATGCACCCAGCTCGTCAATCTTTTGTTTGCTTATTATTTGTATATTTAAATTTGAATAGATTCTCCATCTTTCACGGTGGCTTTGTTTCTGGTAATATTTAAGTTGATTGCTCGATCATAAATTCTGGGGAGCTACAAAATATAATTTGTTTCAGCCCAGAATGCGGTCAAATTCAAAAATCCTTTTGAAGATTTCATGAAAATTATAAAACCAATCGAAGACGAATCAATTCGCGTCAAGTCTTCAATAGCAAAAGATGCGAGTAGCTGGTTTGTCAAATCCGTTAAAACAGCTATTGAAGCTACATCCAAATATTGTAAATTCCAAAAACCATTGACCTTTTTCACAGCTCTGGATGAAACGTGTATGGTGAATCAAACTGGAAAATCGTGTATGAAACTGATTCAAGTACCTACATATGTAGAGAGATATGATTAAAATTTCTTGCACTTACTTGAATCGAAATTTCAGTTCGAGTTACGGTTGTTAGTCCTATTACTGTTGCGACCATGACTGGGGGTATTTTAGGAAATGATATTTTTGAATTTCAAGAGTATTCGTTCGCTTGGCAAGATAGCTCAAGTAATACGTAAGTGCAGGTTTTATAAATTCACTAAATTAGGTCACTGTTCCATGCACGATTGAAATGTTGATTTTGACCAGGACTCATAATTTGGAAGCGCAAGTTGTGTATCGAAATTTAAAATATGATTCGTTTGAGAAAGCCTTAGATTATCCTGATGGTATAGCAATGGTCATTTTTCCAGTCGTCGCCAAAGTACGTACCTACTACCTACCTATTTTCTATACCTTTGAGATACACGTGCTGATTGATTTCTTTCTATGATTTGTATGCCTATATGTTATTATTTTTGAAGGACCATTTTCCCAACCCGAAATTCAACCACTTTTCCGACTTTTTACAAACGAAAATCAAAGAACCAGGGCATTATGCCACAATTAATAGCGCATTCACATACACGTGGTTTGTGAATTTTCCCTTTGGCAGTGTTTACAATACTTACACGATGCCATACTGGGATCCAAATACCGGCAAAACAGCTAAAGTCATTGTTATTGAACTGCCTTTAGATCAAAATGTAAATTATATTTGCAAAGATCAGGTAATTTTGAGTTATGATATCATCCGTTAAAGGGCGGTCCCTTTATTATGCTGATTGAAAGTTAGCACTTGCTTATAGCATATAGGTAACATTATATTTTTGTGATGTTTTCAGTTTCAGGAAACTTTTGGTAAAATGGGTGGGACATATTTCGGGGAAAATGTCTCGAGATAATGACAATTTGTCACCGGTAGAAAGGCATAAAGGAATTGCCATATTGTATATACCTGCATAATTGTTAATTTGTTACTATCGACACCTACCTACCTACTTATTTGGAGAATAATTAATATTAATTATCTATGTATTTGAATGCGATAAATGAGATTGCTGTCACTTATTCCCAAGTCCTTTGGTACGCTGCAATGTACTAAGAGACTGGAAAAACGAGAACATTTCCGAATTTGGACTCTACAGAAGGGTCAAAAAGGGTCCCACATCTCAATATAAAGCCATCTTTTTACAAACTCATTACAGTTTCAGTTTTTGACCTCATTTAATCCATATTTCAATATAAAAAATATAGGTATGTACTTATATAGGTATAAAAAAATAAATTATACAGCTAATCGAGCTGTCAAATATAATGCGAGAAAAATATTTTTGATTGCCGTATTCATTAGTTTCATTCTATGGTTTTGTATAAACAATGTAGGAATATGTGAAATGGTTCAAAAATGGTCATTTTCAGATCTTTAAACCAGTCTGCTGGTTTAAATGCAAAACCAATTGAAATGCACTAATACATCATATATGTACGGGCGTAGCCTAGGTAAGTAGGTATGTATTTAGGTAAAAACTAAAGCTTGAATCGTTTTTGCCCAGTGTTATCAGTGTGTTTGAAACTGGTCTTCCCTTGAGTGGGTGTTTGGAAAAACTAAGGAAGGTAATGTATGTTGAAAGAACTAACTCGACTTTCTTACGAACTGTGTTTATTAAGACAGTTCGTAAAGAAGTCGAGTTAGTTCTTTCAACATGGTCTTCCCTTCTTCCGCCCATCTTATTCTATTGGTGTTAATTACGTTGTAATGGGTATGTGTACTCGCAGCTGGAAGCTTATCGAATACGATTTCTTTGTTATCACTAGAGAAATTTCATGCCGCAATGACATAATTTCCCATCACGACATTTGATAAGAGGATAGTACTCAATTTCAAATAGTTTTTGAAGAAATTCAGTGCTTTGAAGAAGAGAATGATTATCGACTGACCTCGAAATTCATTTTACTATTTTCCCCGAAGAAAACCTTTGGTGTCAAGAAGATTTCCCAAGTTTTACGACCTTTGAATACTTTTTTCCTAGAATTTTCTTTGTTTTTACGAGTACATTATTTTGAAAAATACTTGAAAATGTACGAGTGCGATATAGGTCTGACTTAGTCAGCATGACGTCCAATTCTCGGTAATGTAGAACACCGTTACAATCGTAATTGTCAAATACGTACTTTTTTTGATATTTTAACATTAACTTGGTGGTAGATAACCAACAAACCAACGAAATAAAATTTGTAGCTAGGGTGGCATAATACACTTAGGTATATTTCATTAGCATCGAATGTTCTGTTTTATTTTGAAGCCAAAAGGCACCTTTTGCCGGTACAGCGTTTTATAATTTCCGAAATTTCGTTTTTTCACTCCACCCTATTGCATATCCTACTTTAAGCAGACGTGACTTTTTATTTTCTATATTTTTTCTCATGTTACGTAATAAAGTTGCATATTGTAGGCCTATTTTCTGTCGATCAATTTTTTTCTTAAATTTTTTCTGACCTTTTTCTTTGCATTACTGAGGTGACATATCTCCATCTCATATTTTACAGGTATTTTTTTTTCTGAAATCAAAGAAGTTATCACACTTATCGCAAGTAAAATTTTTACTTTTCTCAAATTTCAATTTTTTTCTTATGTTAATAAGGTGGCATATCTCGTGTTTTTCAGGAAAAACTTTTGATTTTCTTGAATGTTCATTTTTTTTAACGGCAGTGAGGATGCATATCGCACTTTTCATAAGTGAAATTATTCCTTTTCTTTAATTTTTTCTTTTTTTCAATCGCACCGACTGAAATTTCCCAAAAATACCAAACACTATTGAAACGGGCACTATCTAAATGACTAAACAACTCGAACAAAAGTTTACGTGGTTACAAAAACACACCCACGCCTACGTGGCATTTCGAGGCATATCTGCGTAAATAGGTATTATATCGAAAAAGCATTTGTGAACCTTTAGCTAGGTAGTTAAAATTTTACGTATTGTTTGACCATATAATTCCACTTCACTACTTATATTGTATTTGAGCCAAAAAGTCGAATCACTAGGGAGGGTTTGGAAATACTTACGAAGTGAAACAGTACTGATAACTCAATACCGTTGATAATACGAGTAGATATAGTCTAAAATTCATTTTAAGAACTTACAGCTGCGGCGATTTCAAGAATTGCGTTAGAATCGGCGAAAGATTAATTTTAACTCATTTTGTTATAATTACTTTTGGATGAATTGAATAGGAATGCGTAGATTGTTTTAAAAAGCAGATAACTTTGGGCCTATATACAAACATATTATGTAAATTGGTGTTCGTTGAAAGGGGAAAATCGCGCGAGCAACTAACTCAAATATGATGAGTTTACCAAAAGTGAAAAAAAACTTTTTATCAAATTAAGTTGGTACTGAGGAGGAGAGGTATTCTTTTCTTTCAGAAAAATTTCAACTTGATAAGGCAAAATTGTGTTTAAATTGACTCAATAAACAGCCTCTTTCGGAGGTGGCAACTTGGATTTTTTTGAGGTATAGCCAAAATTTACAGGAAAATGATTTAATCGGAGCTTTACGCCTCGTTAGGGAGCAAACCACCCTGGATCCCCTTGTTCGTTCTGAATATTGAAGTTTTATAAAATTTCTGCTCATTTTTTATCACCTTTTCGCATGGGATATGCTTTTGCGATGGCCAAACTCGAGAAAAAGGTACCGAAATTGGGTGACGAAATTCCCTGAAGATGACTTGTAAACATTATGCCAGATATTGGACTTTCAGATTTCAAACGACTTTTTTAACTTGAAAAATTTCAGAAATTCTGACTTTTTGGACTTGAAAGAATAATATAAGGTGGGCAGATAACTTCTTGAACTTGGAAAATTTTTAGACTATTTCAAAATTTGTTTTTAATTTTTGTTTCTTTTGTGAGGGGGTGAGTCCCTGTGTGTGAAGCTCATAGACGACGTCGATTGAAAAATATTTTCGACCCTTTTTACAAGTCCTAAAAGTTAGAATCTCTTGAATTTTTCTAATCAAAGAAGTCTAAACCCTGATAAAATTTCTGAAATGCAGGTAAACAGGTCTAATAAATTTTCTAAAAGTCAGAGTGATTTCTCTGAAATTTTTCAAGTCCAAAAATTAGTTTGAAATCTCAACAAGTCCTAAATTTTTCTTAGTTCGAAAAATCAGCTGCTCACCTAATAAACGTTTCTTCAACTCCAGAAAGTCAGAATCTCTGAAATGTTCCCTTGCTCAAAAAGTTAGGTCAATCCAGTCGAATACAATGTCTGACTTTTGAAAATTTGAAGATTTTTTTTAATTTAGGTGAAAGACTGTCTGACAAAATGTCTAAAACTCAGCGTGATCTCTAAAAATTTTTCTAGTCGAAAAAGTCTAATTTCTGACAAAATATCCAAAAGTCAGGATGATTTCTGAAAGGGTCTGACAATATTGTCTAAAAGTCATCGTCCAGAAATTTTGTCTTTGATTTTTGTTATGGATTTTCGTGACATTTTTCACGGATTTGGTCGTAGTAAAAACATATCCTATGCTAATAAAAAATAATTTTTAAAATTTTTTTGGGATGTAGCAAGCTGTTTTGCCATGTAGCCAGTGGCTACATGTGCAATACAATAGTTGCCTTCCATCGTAGCTTTTCCTTTTCCCCGCAAAAAACGGTGCCTTAAAAATTACAAAAATTTGAAAAAATAATGTGTAGGAATTTTATTGAAAATAAGCAAAGTATTGATTATTTTATTCAAAAGAACTAATTTCAGGACGATTTGCGATTTACTCTATTTTTATGGTCTAAGTATGCTGAGCGACATCGAAAAAACAAATTTATAAATTAGAACTCTTTCACAATATTTAATCATACCAAACCGTATCCTTAAATTCAGTCCTCTCAAAACCCGAAACATTTCATTACATCGAGCTAATGTCTGATTTTTTCGAAATATTTTGGAAATCGTATTTGCATAAGGTTCATCTACTCGTATCTACCTACTTACCTACCTACGTGAATACTTACCTTCTTTTTGTTTGTAAAAGAGAACAAAAAATGCTGTTTGACAGTCGATTAGACTGCTCAGATGATATTTTAGCATAAGCTTGAAAATAAGCATAATTTATAAACGATTGAAACAGGCGTATGATAATATTCTTCGGTTAATTTAGCAATTTTTTTCACAACACGGCGAAAAATAATACTCGTTCAAATTTTGGAATATTTCCAATAACCACAGGAGAAAATCTTGCTTCGAGTACTCATGTACTTATTTTCATATCAGTGAAAAATTCTGGGTAATATATCCATTACCTAGATACCTTGGCTATCAAAATTATCATGATAAATAATCACTCGTTTTGACTTTGAAAGCGATTAGGTCGCTAAAACACATTTTTAGACAAAAATTAACAAAATGTAAAAAAATTATATTTCACATTGAAATTTATAACATCAGTCTTTTAAAAATATTAGATATTATTTGAAGATTGGTAACGCTTTGTGTTAATAATAAAAGAAACGCCTGTAATAAAAAAATATCTTGAGGTTCTGCAACAAAAGAAGACACACACACGAAACAATTAGTAAAAAAAAATATACGAGTAAAAAAATTTCCTTCGAGTATTTCCCTCGTCTCTGATAAGACTGAATTATACTCGTCGTAACGAAACCTAGCACGAGGGGAAGGTTGAAGAAAGGCTCGTGTACGAAATTGAGGTGATAATTTTAGTTCAACAGGGAGCATGTGAGTGAGTATAGGGTCTATACAGATGGTTTTTTTCTTTACCAAAGCGTTCGAGTTTAAATTATTGGCAATTTTTTTTTCTCTCGGAACCGAAATAACGATTTCGAATAAAAGTACCGTCTTGATAAAAGATTAACGACGTTCGGTGAAGTTTTGATTTTGGTTAAGGAACGCGCGAGCTTTAGAATTTTCTTTTCTTTTTTCTTTTTCTTCTTCTTTTTCTTTTTTTTTATCACAACCAATACTTACTATTCGCGTAAGTACGCCGATGTTTGGAAAAACATTCTAGTTTGCTGGCTAAAATTCGCTTTAGTTTTCGACATGGCGAACAAGGCAATCGTTTAAATTACCGTTTTCGCAGTCGAAATTGCTATGGGATTTAGCGTCGTCGACTTAAATAGCGAGGATTATTCGGAAGAATTAATTTCAAGAGAGTTGCATTTCTATTAGAAGAATACACGTTGTAAATTTTTTTCGTATACATTTCGAAGCAACAAACTGCAAAACGAAAAAAGTCTCGAGTGTTTTCCTCCTTCTCGCGACGTCGCTGTTGGCAACATCGTTATTAATATACCTATAAAAAAAGTTCCCGCCATTTCCATACTACCTATGAAACTATAAAACAGAGGATATACTTAAGCTCGTTGAATTTTCCAAGTCCATAAAGACGTGTTATTTGAAATTTTCTTGAAATTTTCAAAGTCCAAAAAGTCAACTGAAATCTGAAAATTTTTCAATTTTCAAAAAAGTCAGCGAAACAGATTGTCGTGAGTAAATTTCGTAATGGAATTTCGTTGAAAAATTTTCAAGGTTTAATTCCAAGTACAAAAAGTCAGTAGAAATCTGAAAAGAACGTAGCCGGGTTTATAACAGTGATTTGGCTGTGAGCACCGAATTTTAAATTATTATCCGGTGAAATTTGCTCCTTATGATGTAAAACTGCCGTGACAAAATTTTTAGCTCGATATCTCAACCCCAAATTTGGTGGAGGGAGGGGTGAATGTGGATTTTTGTTTAAAAAAATTTATTTCTGACAGTTTTCCACCGAATTTTTTCAAACTTGCGGGGATAGTAAAGACATAGATTAACTTATAAATAGATAGCCGGCCCTTATGTGAAAAAAGTCTCGCCCTCCTTTTA
>FIZU01064614.1:0-21861 GCA_900064475.1 Pseudococcus longispinus
CCTCCCCCCCCTTGAATGACTATCTGGCTACCCTGCTGATTTCAAGCGTACATTTTTACAAGATTCAAAAAATGGAAAGAAATTCACTTATCATGATTCATAATCAAAAGTTAAAAACGAAAGAATTAGGTTCTCATCAGTTTCTTATCAATTTTTGAAAACATTTTTATCATGCCCCATGCTACTTACATTTCGTTTATTTTAAAAAATTTCAATCAATTTTTCAAAAATATCGAACTTTGAAGGGTAAAATCATTGATAAGTGGGTAAGTAAGTAGGTATGTACATAATTTCGTTTCAATGATTTTAAAAAATTCATATCCACAAAATTAGCATGACTTTGAGAAAATCTCATTGGCTCTTCAATGATACTTTGATACCCCCTCACCAAGTCCTCAATACTTTGAGCCAGAGAAAGAGACCCTGGGTAAATACGAATATATAATTTGAAAACTACAATACAAACTTCTCATAAGAATGTTTTTCTATGCGCAAACAATAGAAGGGAAATTTTTCAAAAAACTACATCACGCGAGAATATTTATAAATTTTAAAAATAGAGAACTCCGAGTGATTTTTTCGCAAAAATCAACCCATTCACCTACTTCTGACCTTGGTCGTTGAATCTTGGCACACGAACAATACTCGGGTAGAAAATTCCGCGGTCAATGCCAAAAATCCGAAAATCATCCGACAATAAAAGTAAAAGCAGATAAAAAATTTTCAACTCGATATTTGTTTATATTTTTTACCATAGCGTTCAATGCTCCATTACGATTTAATAACTATACCAGATACGAAATTTGGCATCTCGATTAAATAGGTAGAGGCAATCGTGTTTATGTCATAGCTACAATAACTTTATATAGTTCGCATTTACATACTCACGTATTTACTTTTTTTGATGAAAAATTTAATCACTCGGTTGATTTAGTAAGGTAATAAAATTTACTAATTAAATTTCGTATGCGTGGAATATAATCGAGTTTTAGATTACTTCCTATCTATATTAAAATTTTATTCCCATATTCGAATGAAATTAAATCGTCCTATAATCATCTGTTCAATCGGTTTTACAAATTGTTGAACCGTAAGTATAAAAAGCCTTCTATCGTATCAAAAGCAACGCTGTATACCTTTGAAATCTACGAATAAGCGTATTTTCTTTCTCTCATTCTTTCCAAGATTTCGCGGACCATGAAATTTCACCAAGTTCGTATTCTCTATCAGGTACTTTCTATACGAAACGCAGTGTACAAAAACAGGAAATGTCATTCTACTACAGCTACCTAGGTCTAGGTATTTACACACAAATAAACGCCAATAGACCTATTTTAGATTTCAATTTCTACATATAATGGCCAATGTACGAAACAAAAATTTTACTTATTTCTGCAGTAAATGGAAAAAATCACTTACGCAGAACTGGTTTATTTCGACAAATGTTTACGGAAAAATATTGCGTTGAAATAGTTACATAAAATAAAACCGGTTGCTGATATGTATTCGATTCGTGTAGCAGCGAATAGGTTATTTTGGGGAGGTTTTATAAAGGTCAATATACCACAAAAATAGGCATAATTTTTCATATATATGTAAGGTAGGTAAGTAAATTTCCACGTAAGTTTAGAGTGATTTATACGTATCAAGTACCTATCACCTTATCATAAATTTTCTGACAGTTATAACTGTTGTTTTGTCAAAGTATTAAATAAAGATATACGGGAAAAAATTCACTTATTAAACACCAGGGCAGTTTTTTTTTAGCGTAAATGACAATAAACTTTTATACTTTCGTAATCGTACTAATGTTGAACAGGGAAAGCATAGGTTATCGTCGTCGCACTGTCTGCGATATCGCTTCGTCATTTTTACCACGACGCAATAAGAAAACATTATAATACGTCGTGAAGTTTAAGACTTCGAGAAAATTAATATCCCAGAGTTACATGCAAAATCGCAATTCATATTTAGTTACGAATAAATTTATTTCTCGAAGTAAAATATAATTGCTCGGAAAGTTTAAACGTGTGGGAAAGGAATTGCCTCATTTTTCTTTTATTTTCAAAATTTTATGTCAACAAGTGACATATAGGTAGATATTCGTACACTCTTATCTACTCATTTGGGTGCCAAATCTGTGAATTTTCCTTACTTGTCTAGATGAAAAACAAAATTTACACATTTCACGGACTCAGTTATGTCGCAAAGTGGGTCGAATTTAGCAAAATTTTTATCATTTTTTTTGGAAAGTAGGACGATATCTTAGCCCAAAAAATATCGTAATTTTGCCAATGGATTCGGTTATTTAGAAAATCAAATTATTTTGGGAAAAAATGAAAATTCACACACTATGATTTTAATGATGATTTGATGAAAAAACCATATTTTTCAATTATTATATTCACGATCAATTAGCACAAAATTCTTCAAACTATTTCATGACCCATTGATAATTCCGTTCATCCGAATAATTAATTTCGTATCGAGAGATTTTCTATGAGAAACAATTTCAAAATGAGGAGACAACAATGAAAGAGTTAGAAAGATGAAAAAATTTAAGTTTTCGTAAGGAGAGAAGCTCAAAAAACAAAATACAGAAACATTTGAGTAGTTTTTCAAGATAAGGTTATACAGGGTGTCCGGTGAGCGGTGGTATATACTTGAGATTTAGATTTAAACGAGTACCACTAAGAAAAAACGTTAGGTGAACATGTTGCCTGTTTTGAAAATTTAAGGGGCAAATGACTTTTCGAAAAAATTCCAATCGAAATTAACTTTCAATCGTAGGGGTGAGTGGGGAATCAAAAAGTGAAGACTTTCCTTTTTTATTAGATTTTGCCTAGCATGAAAATTGAAGGAGCTGCAAAAGTAAGTTGCAACGAAAAAACTGTAAAGAATTTTCAGTGGGATTAATGAATAGATAATGCTTCAAAAACTGAGCAAGTTTTATGACGATGATTTTTTCCTAACGTCTTAATAAAATTTTGACATTAGCTACCCTCCCCGCCCCCCCTCCCTTGAGTGAATAGGTCGTGCATGGTATCATCGTATAGGAAATTTTACGAGAAACATTTTTTGCCCCATACGATTTTTTCCTATTTCTAAAATTTTCCGAATTACATATTTACAAAAAATACGTTTTTTTCGCGTTTTTTATGGTTTACCCCCATTTTGTGACCCCCTGTATAGTGATAGGGGGCAATTTATTGCATAATTCTCAAAAGAATCGTGTAGGGAACAATGTTTCAATAAACTGTTTTTTTCAAATTGCTGATATTTTTCGAGTTATTTGATGAAAACTGACGGAATTCGCAACAAACTCAAAAATTTTTGAGTTTTGGCAATATGAGTACTACAACTTTAGGTGATGTTTTCTGAGAAAATAATGCCTTAAATGAAAAAATTGTAAGAACTTTTACTGTCTATAATTGAAAAATGAACAACTTTTGTTTGAAACTTTTCCCTGTATCATTTAATTTTTGAGGATGTGGGAGGGGGAAGGGGAGAGGTGCTAAAATCAAGTTGCATCATTTTATGGGAAATTTTACGTGAAGTATTTTTTGTTCTATACTAATTTTACCTGTTCGTGAAATTTTTCGAGTTATTCGTGAAAAATGACTTTTTTAAAAACTTGTTCCATTTGTCTCACCCCCTGGTGAGTTTTATATTGGAAGGTGGATGCATGGTATCATTTTATAGGAAATTTTATGTAGATTATTTTATTATATCACCTATTTTACGTTATCTCTCAAACGTCTCACGTAATTTTCAAAAAACGAAACATGGGGAGACGTTCCACCCTCCGGGGGAGTTGCCTCGCCAGCTGGGGAACGATAATTTTTCACAAAAAAATACTTATTACCTTTTCCCCCTTTTTTTCATCTTTAGTGATCAAATTTTACCGGACTATGCTGAAATTTTAAAAAGAATTTACTTTCACAGCTCCTTCAATTTTGATGTTACGCAAAATCTAATGAGAAAGAAAAGTGTTCACTTTTTGATTACCATTTACCAACTCACTCTCATGATTAAAAATTATTATTAGTTCCAATTCGATTTTTTTTTTGAAAAAAAGCATTTGCTCCTACAATTTGAAAAATAGGCAACATGTCCATCTAACGTTCTTTTTGAAGTGATATCCGGTTATATTTTAATTTCGAGTATTTATCACCACTCACCAGATACTCTGTATATGAGGGCAGTAGCTATATGGCCCATATTGATAGGTTTGATGATTTTGAAAATTTAAAAAAAAACATTGACTGCAAAAATCTCAAAAAATAAGCCTCCTAGGGAAAAAATTTATCTCTTGCATCAGAAAGGGAATTTCTAGCTCTACAATTTTGGTTTCTAGCATTTTTTCCGTAGGACCCTTAGTTTAGCCATAAAATCCATAATTATGGAATTTTTTTAAATTTTCAAAACCATAGACATTGTATATGGGCTAAATTTCCCATATACACTTTTTTTTTTGGCCAAAGTAAGGGTCCTACGAAAAAAATGCCAAGAATCAAAATTGTAGAGCTTGAAATTTTCTTTCTGCTACCATTGATTACTTTTTGTCTAGGGAGCTTAGTTTTTGAGATTTTTGCAATCTAAAAGTTCTATTTTTTTGTTTTTGAAAACCATCGACTTTCTATGTGAACCACCCTGTATATTTTGTTTTATTACCTACTTTTCATTTTAATTAAATTTCGTTTGTTTACTTTTCTACGTACCTCGTGTCATTTTTTACAAAGGGATGAAAAAAAATTCATTCGGTTCGACGAAGGGAGGTGAGTAATTATTTTCCAGTTAATTTTTCGGTACGGTCATCATACTTCCGCAAATGATACCCATTAATGCAGCAGTTTTTGTTACAACTTGCACGTGCGTTGGTATATGCGTAGATTATAACTTATGTTAAACAAATGGCGTAATTATACGCAGACTAATGATCAATGGTTGACGGTGAAATTAACGTATGATGCAGTAATTTAAATTTAGAACTATAGAGGCCTACGCGGGTTTTCAAAATTCAACTATTAGATGCCTGAGACGGATGCGTCTTGTGTGATTAGAAAAATTCATAGCGCGTCAATCGCGTTGAAACTTGTTTACACGATGACGCGTTCAAAACACACTACACCTATTTAAACGTTTGGCAATATCGTAAAATAGAAAAATTTGGCATCTTTTCGGGATTTTTCGACGTTGGCAACGAATTTTCTAAATTGGATAAAAAAGAAAAATAAGGGTAAAAATCCCCAATTATTTACCGAAAGGGAAAATACCCAAGGTTGAAAAATTTGCAACTATAAAAAATTCGTGCGTAATTCGTCTAATGCAAATTCGGACCTGCACCAACGCGAATGCAACGTAGGTAATTTTTTTCTATCAAAATCATTTTTTACCACGACCTTGACACGTGCACAATATTTTGAGCCTTGTAGGTATAGTGTATTAGTGTTGATGAGATAAAAATCGTGTGATTCTAATTTATCTGAGGTGAATTTCAATTGCTTCTTCAGATACTAAAGAAACACTCGTAGGATTTATATTCGCAATATTATCATATCGATGTCGACTCGGAATATTAAAAATCGCGAAATTGTACTTTCTAAGTACACTTCGGTGTCGAAAATTTACAAAAAATAAAGATTCACACCCAGCACTAACCAACGTCGTATCATCACAAGCAGACCATAGACTGAGATTCATAATAGACATATTACCTTTACGACGCTGACGTAGTTATTATTTAAATCAAGGTAAACAACTCCTATTCGAATAACTTTCGTAACTCCAATAAACGAATATTTTTAAACGAGTTTTCATCTTTGCATGTCAGTAGGTACTACGTTAAAAAAAATTTCCAGCAAAACGAATTTAAAATTATCAAATTCATAATTTTAAAAAAAATCAACGGAATCGCATACCTGTATGGCAAGATTAGAGATAAAAATAGATTAAAGATTTTAAGTTAATTCAGCATAATATAAATCAGTTGATACGACAGACAATTTGTAGACTGAGATAAGATAACACAATAGTGATAAAAGGGTGGTCATTAACTCGGCAATCGAATTTATCAGTCATTTTTACGCATAACCTGTTTTTTTACCTTTGAACAAGAATTATACCTACTTGAGAAAGAAATTATTTCACAAAATTTTGCAACTAATAAATTATCTACCTACCAGTTTTTGTTATTTTAATATAGATTTATAGGTACGATTAAGATTAAATTTGAAGAAATTAGGTAGATTTTGATATGTAGGTACTTAATTAATATAGAAATGTCAAAGGTAAGTATAATTACTAAGAAGAATAATATCATTAATGGGCATTTGAAATCATTTCCTATATCTATTAATTTCATTTTCTCCGAATAATACGCATTAACTACATACCTAATCTGTAAATGATTAACGTAAAAATAAAACCAAAACAAAGAAAAATATTTTAAAACGATTTTAGGCTAAACAAAAAAATGCGTAGTCGAGCTTTATCTATGTTGATAATTTCTATAAAAATAATGCAAATGTACTCGTACCTTTTTGAAAAGATGCTAAGATTGTTTCTTCATTCGAAATAATAAAATAAATTTCATTTAAATTCGATTTACAAACAAGATTTAAACATATAACACTACTTAACTGACTGTAAACACAGAAGTAAAACAAAGAAAATGTACAAGTTCAATCAGCTGATATACATAAATAAACAAGAATACGCATTTCTCCATTTTAGTTAGAAAGATTCTACTTTAAAAACATACATTGAGGAATAAAATTCAACATACCTTTGTGATTTGAAAAGTATTTAAACAAAAAAAAGTCTATTGGCAAACAAAAACAAAAAATATAACAAGAATATTACATCAAACTACTAAACTCACTGAAAGACAACATACAGCTGATTCTTAATTGTATTGTCATTTAACAAAGTTGTTTTGATTTTTAATTTTAGTTTGGAACGTAACGTACTCTGATTGGCTGCTACGTTCAGTTTTGCCATCTCTGAAAATCGAGTATATCTCTTTTCTATGGTAAAAATTAGCTATAAAGAGAGAATTCGCTGTAGAATCGTTTGTAAACAATTCACAAATTATCATTTTTATCAACAATAACAAGTAATTTCGTGTTGACTTATTTTGAGTTTTTTGTGAGTAATAATGAAGAAATTGTGCTTCAAAAAAGGATTTTTCACGACAGAAAATTGATAAACTTCGAGGTATTACTCTGTGAAATTCTACGAATGAATAGTAAGCATGCATCCTGACCATTATAAGAAACTTCAAGAAGAAAGATTTTCAAAAAATGTCGGTACATCGTTCGTGGAAAGTATTTTATTAACCCAAATTCCATTCATTTTGGCATTTTTTTCTCTCATTACTATACCTAAGATTAGTAAATCGTCATTCATTTATCCTTTTCTAGAGTTCATATTTATTTTCATACCGCAAATTTTATTACTAACGATTTTTTCAGAGTGTTTAAGCGAATTTTATGCAGTCTTTTGTATTGCAATTTGTTTATTATTGTTGTATTTTTTCAAAACTAATCATGTTAAACATGTACGTACTGTATTGAAAACCGTTACCGTAACGGATTCTAGATTACCATGTATCACGTATTTTCGATCGATTGTGAACTCGTTTTCTATTATTTGTATTTTGGCTGCCGATTTCGAATGTTTTCCCAGGAAATATTTGAAAACTGATACTCACGGATATGGTTTAATGGATACCGGTGTTGGACTCTATGTGATATCAAATGCTTTCACTAATTCTCATTTCATCAAGGGAGCTAATGAAAAAAGGGTGAAAACCATTCCATTTATACGATCCACCCTGAAGAAAGTTCTACCTCTGTTGATCATTGGAGTCGGTAGATATATCGCCACTGCTGCTGTTCAATATCATCAAAACGTTTCTGAATATGGAGTACATTGGAATTTTTTCATTTCGCTTTCGGTTTTGGCGATTTTTAACGAATTCCTGGTTCTTTTCGTAAATAAAATAGATACCGTTTATGTATTAATTGCAGCATTATTATCATTGCACGAATATGTTTTATATGCTGGTGTGAAATCTTGGGTGAATGATGATCTCTCTCGAGTAGGATTTCTTGCCAGTAACAAAGAAGGTATTTGTTCCCTGTTAGGATACGAGATAATATACCTTTGCGGTCTTGCTATGAAACATTTTTTACCTCGAAAAGGTAATAGCTTTAAGAAATATTTTTCGGTTGCAAAAAAATTTATTTTAGCGTTTCTTTTTTGTGCTATTTTAACGATGATATCAGAATATACTTTTGGTGTGTCTAGAAAACTTGCCAACTGCGGTTACATCTTTTGGATCATCAGCTTGGCTTTAATAAGCTTCACTAATGTTATATTACAAGAATTCCTCGTGTATATTTTAAACGTTCCTATGTTAAAAAGTAAAAAACATGTTACAGTTATTCCTTTAATTATGGAAGCCATCAACTATAATGGATTGGTTTTTTTCTTGGTTGGAAACTTGTTGACTGGTGCTATCAACATTTTTATACCTACCTTAAATGTTAATTCAGTTATTAGTGTATTAATCTTGATTTCTTACATGTTTTCATGTTGTTATTTGGTGATATATTTGTATAAGAAAAAGCTTCGTTTAAGATGATTTTTATATTTGTTTTTGAAATTAAGAACTCATTATTGTGATATAAAATTATACCATAAATAATTTCTGGTATCATAGCGTTGAATGTAAATTTAAAAATAGAAGCATTTACTTTGAAAGTTTGTTTTTCATTTTAACTCTCAACGTCAACGGTGCAAAATGCAATAATATGAAGAGAGCAGAGTTGAGCAGATTCGGATCCTAAAATTCGGAAATCGGATGTAAAGAGTAAAGATCCCTTATCTGGATCTTAAGATCCTCAATTTTTTGAAAAAGCAGGTCAAGATCCTTTTGAAAAATAAACTAAAAAGTAAAAACTCTAAAAAATTTAGATTATTCGACTTGTTTACCATCATCCCAACGCCATCAACTTAATCAACTCATGCCTAATTACAATTTACGAGTGAAAAAGAAAATTTGAATTGAAAATTTGAGATTAAACTTTAATTTGATTCAAATTCAACGCGTTTATCGTTTTCATTTACGTTTTCTTTTTTAAAAAAAGGATCTGGATCTAGATCTAAAGACCCAGATCTTTAGCCGAATCTGATCTGGTTCTGGATCTTTTCCACATCTTTTCACAGAAAAAATCTGGATCTGGATCTAAATCCTTCCATTAGTGATGAATCTGCCCAACTCTGGAAGAGAGTATGCCTGCGTATTGTGATGTTTTCTTTATTCTTCAGACAGGGTTTGGTTACGTACGTTTACGTTTTCTTTATTTTAGGAGTTTCAACTTTTCAGGTGGTTTTTTTTTCAATTTTATTGTTATGTTTTCAAAAAACGCACTTCAAAAAGTTCATTATGTAGGTATCAATAGGTTCACATTTCAATTTCACAATCGGAAAAATATAAAAAAATAAAAACTAAAAAGTTTCAAAATTTACACTAGAAAGCACAAAGCAAAAGGTGACGTGACGTATATTGGAAAATCCCATCCTGCATGGTGTTTTTAAATGTGAATCTAATATTTTAAATTTCAACTTGTTATCAAAGTCCGGACGGCGGACCTGCCTTGGACTTGCTTGAAAGACGATAGTAAGACGATATATATACGATATTTCGACGAAATTAGGTATTGAACAGTATGATGAAATAATACAAAATTAATTTTAGAAACTTTGGTAGAGCATTGATCATTCAGTGAAATTCAAATTTTGAATTTTAATGCATCTACCTACTCCTTTACTATTTCATTCCAGTGTAATGGTTGTATAGGTATAAAACACACGAAGGTAAATACATAATTTGATTTAATTTTTTAATAACTTTTCATTATTGTCGATTGACGTAACGATGTTCTATTTTAAATTTCAGTGGTAAGACTTCAAGATGTTTTTAAGCTCAGTTCTCTTAAGGAGTATCAAAAGTACCAGTATAGCAAGTAGAACAAATCATTTGAGGCGAAACAAATTCATGAGAGCTACTTTCGTCACTGCAGTTGCTGGTTGTGGCTGTGCCACCGTATATTACAGTATTAGCAATGAAAATAAACGGCATATCAATGTTACTTTTGGAGGGTTCAGAAGATTCATTAGGTATTAGCATTATCTGGTTTTAATTTACTATTGCCACCTAAAATATGCCATAATCATAATATTTATTCAAATGCAGATCGGCGAAGATTGCCATCACAATTTCCACAGATTATTGGTGGTCTTTGAGATATTTAGAAGATACTAATGCCGAATACTTGAAAATTCTGAACGAAATTCATCAAAGATCTGCCGAACGAATACTTAATGGATGTCTACTGAATGGTGGCTTATATATTAAGTTAGGACAAGGATTAGTGAACCTAGATCACGTATTACCAAAAGAATATACCCAAACTCTCAAAGTGAGATTTATTTTAATTGGCAATTGAATGAAGTAGATTTTCAAATATTAGTTTTTTAGGTATTACAAGATAAATGCCTCGTTCGAAAAGAAAACGAAGTTTCACAACTGTTTTTAGAAGATTTTGGCGTTCCATACACCGAAATGTTCTCTCAGTTTGATGAAACTCCGATTGCAGCTGCCAGTATTGCTCAAGTGTGTAGAATTTTCTCACTTTTTTAGTTTAGTAGATTACATAATCAAATTGATATTTATTTTATAATTCGTACAGGTATTCAAAGCAAAGACCAAAGAAGGAGTAGATGTTGCGGTAAAAGCTCAATATATTGATTTAAGAGATCGATTTGTTGGTGACATCACTACAGTGAAAGTATTATTAAGATTCGCTGGCTGGCTTTTTCCCAAATTTGATTTCGAATGGTTAATTAACGTGAGTAAAAATATCCCTGTAGTCATTACCCACGTCGAAATTCTAATTTCCATACTTGAATTTTTCTAGGAACTACACGATCCTTTGGAAAGAGAGCTTGATTTTGTCAACGAAGGCAAGAATTCCGAAAAATGTGCCAAAGATTTGAGTCATCTAGGTTTTGTTTATGTTCCTAAAGTGTTTTGGGACAAAAGTAGTCAGGTAATTGGTGTGTGCTACTAATTAATTTCTTAATGGAAAATTTATTATGATGTGTGAATCTGCTATTAGAGAGTTCTCACCACGGAATTTATAGAGGGAATAAAAATCAATGAAACTGAAAAATGTCTAAATGAAAATTTTTCTTTGGGTGATATCGATACAAAATTATTTACAATGTTTGCGGAACAAATTTTTCATACGGGATTTATCCATGCTGATCCACATCCAGGAAATAGTAATATATCATTTTTAATCCTATAGAAAGTTAATTATCCAATTACTGATACATTTGTTTTGTTTCAGTTCTTATTAGGAAAAGTAAAAATGGTTCAACGGAATTAGTGCTTTTGGATCATGGTCTTTATGGAACATTACCAGAAGATAATAGGAGAAGTCTTTCAAATTTATGGCGTTCTGTTGTTCTGAATAATCATGTTGATATGAAGAAATATGCAAAAGAGCTTGGAATAAATAGTACGATGACATATTTATATGGATAAATTGCTCTCTTATGCAAATTCCGTTTCCTGAATTATAATATT
Organism: Pseudococcus longispinus; assembly: GCA_900064475.1. Lineage (NCBI taxonomy): Eukaryota > Metazoa > Arthropoda > Insecta > Hemiptera > Pseudococcidae > Pseudococcus > Pseudococcus longispinus. The sequence goes on from FIZU01064614.1 coordinate 11,663, forward strand.
TACAAAAATTGCTCTTATATCTTACAGAAGAAGATTACAGATTATTCTGCATGGCTCTGCTACAAAAATATATTCCGACAGAAAAAAATGAAGATGATATTTTAGCCATGTTCTTTAAATTAGGACCCCGATCATTTAAATCATCTTTCTCAGATCTTTCAAAAGAGGAAAAAGAAAAGCTAAGAGAGATGGCTGATGAAATACATGATCGATTAATGGAAATCTTCAAACGTCTTCCTAGTAAAATGGTTCTCGTTTCTAGGTAGGTAAAATATGATTTTTTATTTTGAATTTTTTCTTTCGGCAACTTTACAATGCCTATTCTTGTTTTCAATTTTAGAAATTTAAATGCTGTCAGATCAATTGCCAAAGTACATGGAAATCCTGTCGATCGACATAAAATTATGGCTCAAGTCGCAGTAAAAAAGTTGTTCAATGAAACAGAAGGATTTTTTATTACCAGATTAGTACGGAAATGTTTATTTCAGTTTAAATTATGGTTCGTATATCACGCAATTTTCAATCCATAATTACTTGTATTTGAAATAATTATGTGTATTTTTATGTTTTGAAATCAGTGTGGATTCCTTTCGAAGATTTGTCCTTGGTACAGTTTTAAGGCTTTTCCGAAGTGATATATTATAAAAGGTGTTTGTTACTTGTATTTAATTTCAATAAACGTATATGTTTTCAAATGATATAACAAATTTGTTTCATTCCAAGATTTATTTCAACTAACAACATTACTTACAAAAGAAAAACGTAATTTCAGCCGATCAGAATGCTTATAAATAACATTTACCAAAAAAAGAAGAAGAAAGAATTGTACCAAAAAATACAAAATACCGGCATCTTATTCAATAGTTCACACATATTAAATAATTCAGTAATGTTGTTGATCAGAATATTGATTTCAGAATTTTTTTTTCGTAAAAATCGATTTTCGCTGAAATTCTGTCAATTTTAAATAGACCTATTTCTAAGAATTGTCATCCCTGAGATCAACTCGTCGATGGGAATGATACTCGTATTATTGAAAATCGAATCATAAATCATCAAAATATCGTATTAATGTTTTTCTCGATGCCTAATGCTCATTTGATACATCTGTAGCCAGGAAAGAGGAAAATCCACCTTGTTTTTTAGCAACCTTCGTACGGTGATCAAAAATTAATCATTGATAGACGCATAAGGAAGTTTTTGCTTTTTAAAAAAATCAAATGTACATGGTGAATAAGAAGATTAATTTTAAGTATATTTTAAAAATGAAAAATGTTTTGATAAAAGTAAAAAAAAGGCGTTATTTTAGTACACCTCTACATAACAAAGAAAAAAAAATCATGCTTGCCCAACATTAAAATTGAAGAAAATTAACAAATCAATTAGAATATGGAGCTAGTAACCAAAAACGCATTTCATGCGAAAAAATTTTCATTACATAAAGAAAGCAATACCGAATACAAATTGAGCGATAATTTAAAATTGAAAAAATATAACAAAACAGATTTGATAACACTAAGCGGAAGCAGTTTAATTCTCTGTAAACAAAAAAAATCTGAATTTTGGAGTACCGATCGTGATTATACAGGAGTAACTAAATCGAAATAAAACAGAATTGATTAAACAGTCTTGGCACGAATTGCAGCACGTTTTCCAGTAACAGCCTGTAAACAAATTGATTAATAGAATAAATTTTCAAAAAAAAATTCAACGTATTTGTAAATTCTGTCATTACCTGAAAACCTAATTTAATACTAGCAACAGAACATCGCGACCCGCAAGTTTCACATTGAAGGAAAAACAATCTAGTATCTTTTTGTAAAATAGTTTCGGGAGACCGACACGTATGACAAGTAACGTATTCTTTAATATAACGTTTAAGCACGTTTTCTATCTGTTTCTGTTGAAAACGTCCTTTAATTATCAACTGATTGTTACCGTCTACAGAACCACTTGTACCCAATTCAGCCAACAAGAAATCCAATAAATGTTTGGGTAAACGATGTAACCTGCGAAGCATATCATGACCGTTATCTTTTCACTCGATGAATAAATCATTACGCTAGAAATGAGCTTACGTTTTACATATTTCGTTGAAATTGGCGAAAGAAGTTTTCTTCGTACCAATTCGAACAACTTGAGGCGGCCTCATAATGAATTTCTGTTTTTTACCGGCTACCATATCGGGATTTTTTTCACGCATTATTTCAAAAACCCTAGTAAGCAATTCGTCGTAAGTATAATCTCGATCAGATCCACTCCATGTTTGACTTTCATCTTCTGCTGGGAATAAAAATTTATAATCAGTACAAAAAATATAACAAAATCAATCACACTCGTTAAATTATTACCAGCGACTGGTGGCACCTCAATTTCAGTGCAGCATGTACCAACAAAAATTTTACGTTTACGTTAACATAAAAATACTTGATTAGTAATGTTATTCCTAAATATGGTATAATTACCTTCATCTTTAGAATCAAGTTTTCTATCTACCTCTTCTCCTACTAATTCATCTAAATCTTTCTTCTTTTTTTTCTTCTTTTTCGTTTTCGAGAAATCCATATCCAAATCGAAATCTTCTTGCTGTTGAAACAAAGTAGAAATCATATTGTTTACGCATAAACACTTGACAGGATTATTTACCAAAGTAATAAGAATAAAATCAATTACTTACATCAAAATTTGAATCACCGGGAACTTCGCCATTACCGGTGAAACCATCATTCGAAGCTGTTCCACCGTCAGGCAATGCATTATCTAAATCGTCCAAATTGAACGTGGTTTTCTTCTTCTTCTTTTTCTTTTTTCCAAAACTATCCAAATCCAAGGATCCATCTATAAGACAACCAATACATTTAGATAAGAAATTGAAAAAAAGTACTGATAAGATGCCACTTCATCAATACCTTCGAAGTCTTCATTATTGGCGGAAGGTTCTTGATTTTCTTTATCAAGGGACGTAGATGTATCCATAAGCTCTCCATCATCGGGTCCTTTACCTAGGGCAGCATCCAAGTCGAAATTCTTCTTCTTTTTCTTCTTTTTCACGGAAAAGTCTAACATCTAACAAAGTAATACATTTTTAAGAAATGTTTATAAACGTGTGAACGAATAACTTGGGGTACAAGGAAACTATACAAGAGCGACTTGATATGAAAAACTAGGAGGAAGTATGATATTTAACAGAAAATATTGGAAAAACTGGGATGAACCATGATGGCACAAAGGTCGCAAGAAAATTAAATAAAAAACCATTTGAAAGAAAATAACACCTACTGCTTCATCATCCATATTGTACGAAAAACGATTAATTCGAGTAACACAAAAACTTTATTCTAAGTATAGTTTAAAATGGTTAAATTAATAATTTCTTTAGAAATTTTACGTAAAATTATTGCATCAGCCAACTTTCTTCATTTTTTTTGTAAACACATGGAGCTTTCGTATCATGAATTGCCACGGATCATGAAGGCCTGGTGTTTTTGAAAGCCTCTGTTTAGTGTTCAACGCCATCTTTCCGAATGTTTGTAAAGCTTGTGTATGGTAAAACGAATTTTTTTTCAAATTTTTTAATTTTTATATTTTTATAATTTTTTTTGTAACATGTTTTAGATGGTTTAAAATTTAAGGGATGATTCCGTTTCCTTATTAACCCCCCCCCCTCCCCCTTAACTATAAGAGCGATGTAAAATAATCTTTGATTGTATCGCTTCGATCAATAATTCAATATAGATCTACCGAATGAAAATTCATAAAATTTGAAAATTTGAAATGTAATTTATATTTTTTTATTTTGAAGCAATTGGAAAAAATGTCATACGGGGTTTTTTAATCAATTGAATAGTTTTCGAAAAAATAATGTACCTATCTAATTAAAAAACACGTATTTTTCAAAATTAATTTTTTCGAAAACTATTCAACTAATAAAAAAACCAATGCGACATTTTTTTCAATTGTTTCAAGTTCAAACTTCAAAGTATACTTATACAATTACAGTCTCATAGGTATTTCAAATTTCATGGATTTTCATTCATTAAATCTTTGGATCGAAACAATCAAAGATTTACATTGCTCTTAAAAAAGTTGAGTCAAACCAAGTTAGGTATGCAAAAAAGTATGTGGAATCGGCCCTTTGAGTTTCTTTTTCGATTTTTCAAAATCAAGTGATTTAAATTTTTCATCATAGTCTGAAGCCAGCGTACACTCACTCGAGTCATATGTCAAGGCGTCCACTGTCATCATGGCTCGATTAGTCCATCTGCATCTGTCGATCATTTTTTAGAAATTCTACAATATAAATTCAAATTTTAAGATGGCTAGATCCATACCTCAACTTTTTCTCTGCTCTGCTCTGTGAGTACGTAACTTAATGCTCAAATCTACCCATCACTGTCCATTGTCTGTTCATAATTCATAACCATATCGTAACTCTATTTTCTTTCCTATGGCTACCTCTATCAAAGCTTTTTTTGGTAGGTATTGGTTCCAAAAATTTGATAGACAAGATTCCTAAACTGTATTTATAAAGTTGAAGGTTCATTAATATTCGACCATTTCCATTAATTTCTATTTCTAGTAGGCTATATGGTGACTGGAAAAAAATTAATTAAATTCGCAAATTTACCTCATCAAATTCATCCAACATTTCAACAATGATGTTTTGATGTTCAGACAGTGCAGATTATAGATTTGTTTTGTGTATTGAAATTATTTTTTTTAAAAAACATGGTAAGAAAGAAAAACGAAATTCATTTCGAATAATAATTATATTAATTAAATTTCAAAAAAGAAAATCGTTTGAATGATCTCAGTTATGAAAATCGAAAAAGTATTTATTATTTATGGCACAATACAATTTTCATGCAACAAACATATTAATTTTTAAAATATTGTAGCAAGATCAGCAATAAGGATTACTTCGATTATTTTAGACTGAATGAATTAAATGTATAATTATTTTTGAAAAGTTGAAACCGTGTAGGCCTACTGACTAAGAAAATGTCTGAAAATCATTTTGACTATCTCCGCAGTTTTATTCCAAGATGCGTCGATTTTGTTTGTTTATTTATTTTGATTTTTCAGCAGTGCAAAGACTATATATATATTTTTTTAAGTTAAAAGTTATACCTATCTTAATAATCTTGGTAATTTTAAAAATTCCCCAAGAAAACATACTTAGTATTTTATTGCATAACCATGTTTTTGATATTATTGTGCATGTCGTCGCCCTCTTAATTCCTAGTTACATCTAATGTGTTTAAATTATTAAATTTGAAGTGCAGATATTTGTTCTTTTTATACATACTTAAATAAAATTTATACTTTGAAGTATCTGATGATTTTACGAGTACCTTGAAATCACCTTAAAAAAACATACTTTGAACTTGATTTACAAGTTTAGGCTATTGTACTGTCAACTGTGAGCTTTAAATCATTCCGTCGTTCTGCCCTACCCTTTGAATACCTATGTTCAGAGTTCATAGGGTAAATTTTAGTCTATTTTCTACTGATTATAATTTTCTCATCTGGGTTCATCTACGTACATAATTTAATTTTTTTAAATCCCGCGACCGTTTTAAAATTTCAATTTTTTTTACATTTGGTAGCACTGTTCCATGGTGCATAGCTTGTTTCGTATTCGTTCGTGTTCGTTGGTACATCGCATCGGCTTTTGTAGCAGAGTGACGTTCCGGTACTTGTATTCTTTCCTCTTTTCGTAAAATTATTCAACTTATACCGCCAAAGTATCATTTCTTCAATAAGCTTAAAAATGCGTCTTAAATTGAGTTTTTTCGCAGTCGTGTGCCATCTAATATGCATTTGTGCAGCAGGCGAAACCGTAAGTGACATTTTTTCGTCTATTTTTAAACTTTTATTTAAATATATTTCGTAATTTTATACAAATTAAGTAATTGTTCGTATCATCTGAGACAACTCAAAAAGCTGTACTTGCCTATCTTGTTAAAAAAGTCTTAAATCTTACCTAAAAAGGTAGAAAAGACTTGAGAGGAAAATTTGGAATATTCGTTTACGTATATGGTAAGATGAATTGTCACCTTTAGCAACATCTTGAACCCATACACGTCTTTTATCAACTCTCTTAGGTTAGGTGTCTTTTTACAGTTTGTCATTCAGTCTGAAATTCAAACGAGCAAATTTCTTTTGTAAATATTCCAAACGTAAGTAAATTTCACTCTAAGATACCAAAAGAATTTTTTATTCTAGATCAGTATGCAAAAAAAAACCTGAACAATTCCCAAAATCATCGATTTAATTTCAAGACGCCGGTTTAGAAATTGCAAAAATTAATTTTTTCTGTTAATAAATCCAAATCTTCTTCGAATGAGGTTTCTTGATAACAGCTTAGCACGATTTTTTTGTTAGGTTCATTTCAATTTATATTTTGTGAACTAGATGCGAATTTATTGACTTTTGATGGACCATGATGCTTCCATCTTCGTTGGTGTGAATATTTTTACTTGTAAAATTTCAAACGTATCAAATTTCATCCCTCATTTTTTGTAACCTAGTGAGCTCTTCGTGATTGAAGGAGGAGTGAGGGGTTGGATTCGTATTGCTAATATATTTTTCGTCGTTCTTAATTTCAACCTGATATTTAATGCTCGTAGGTACGGATTGCTATTTCACCTCTTCATGAACACACTCGTACGTAGATTTTTGTCAAGTGCACAGTATTTCATGTTCTTTTATAATAGTCTACGCCTAAACTAAGGGGCTCACGTACAAAAATTATTCATAAAGTTTTCAAATGAATACGTATTGTTTTTAACTCGAATAGGTAACTGGAATCTTTGATTTTTTCTTTCTGACAAAAAAAGAAACTCCCAAGTTGAATGTTGAATGATTCGATAATTGCCTACTTATTCAAATGAAATTTTTTTGGGGTCGAGATGAAATTTTGGAATGTACGTATTTTTCAGCAAGAATTTTTAGTATTCTTATCAAATGTAGGTACTGTATGTACCCATTTATTTATTTAATGCTGATGTAGGTTAGGTTATCTTTATTCACTGTGGTTGGAGACTTTGAAATAATGCTGATGCGGGTTATTATGACTCTTAATTTATAAAATTGCAGCTAGTGGCTTCGAATGTTTTGTTGTGTGATAAAATATGCAAAGTTGGTAGCAATTTAAAAAAAAATGGATTGCAATGACTCATTGCCATTTTGAGGTAAATAAAAATTCAGATCGCGTCACTCCAGGTAGATAAGTTTCCTACACTTTCAGTATGTTTTGGTAGACACCTTTCTTATCTTCTAGGGGTTAGAATTTATGGTCGATTATGCAATTACCATTAGTTAATTTTTTATCACTTTGTGAATATTCAAAAGGACACGTCTGAATCGTGTCATGCCAAGTCGACCTCGAGAAGTGGTTCTGAATAATTTAAATGGGAACCCAAATATAAATAAAGTTTATACCATAGATCTTGTGACAAAGCTTGAGAGAAAAATTACTCGTTTCAGTCTGTTTTAATTTGCGTAAAGGTGTTTTACATTCGAACAAATCGTTAAAAATGGAAATTTCAATGAACTGCTCATCTTCAACACTCAATTGAAAATTATGCCATTGAACCATGAAAAGGCAGCTATGACAAGGTAGTTTTTTTTATCATAAATTTAGTGAATGTTTTCCTGGGTAAATTGATACCGCCGTTGGAAAATATTATCTAAATGGAAAAATTATAATTGGGCCTTTAAAATGCTAAAAGGAATGATTAAATGATACCTATAGGCTATACTCTGGTACCTATCGATTACATCTTGTTATTATGGATATGTTTATCATGTTTAAATGCAATATAACTTGGTATCAAATAGGTAGGTATGTACCTATTTCGTAGTTGATTTTCTAAAAAGACAATGTCGAGCTAAATTTAAAACGAACGAATAACATTTCTTATTACTTGTAGTTATTGGCAAAGATGGCAGATGACTAGACGTTTACTATGTAATATAGTTATTTTCTTTACCCACGTGGAGAATTAGATGGTTAATTCGTTGAACTATAACGCTTTATGTTTTTCGAAACCATCGAATGTAAAGCGAAAATGTGTTGTACGACTTTGTGTACTCCACATAGGCATTCAGGAATGTTAAGTTCCAAGTGTGGTGTAGTTCGAAACTGGTTTTAAATAAATATTAGCACGTTGGCGTGTTCGAGAGGAAGGTATACCGGTGTATCTGGTATCTTCGTATGTAATATAGTAGTTAGTTTGGAAATATATCGGAGCCATGTGCTCCCCCCTTTACGACAATGCGTTGATGTTTAGTCAAAAGGATGCTAATTAAACGCGTGTAAAAATTCCCCGAAGAAATGAAAAGTGTAGAGGTATTTAATTAGTCGCTTTTACGAGCAGGATGTCGGGATAAACGTATACCTAGCTGGGATACATTTGCACGTTGCCGGCTCCCAACAAGCCGGTCACATGGAGAAGAGATCGATATTCCGGGGGAGACGAATCGTCTGCTAAGTCTGACAAAAAACCGGGAAATTGCGCAAAATCAGGCCTGCTGTAGCTAAACAGCTGATAGTCGGCAGATTTCCCTCCAGGATTTTACTCGGGTTTATATTAAAATTTTTACGTGAACGAAAAATAGCTTCCAAGTGGAATTTAGTCGGGTCGATGTTAGGTATTTATATCCCAATGTGGGAATATTTTTCCGATTATAAAATAACATTAATTGAAATTTAATGGTAGGCCTGGCAATGTGGTTTACTGGAAATATCGATTTTCATATCATAAACGAGACAGTGATTTGAAGATTTGGACGAAAAATGTAAACTCTTTGCATTAGAGGTGTATTCCTACATCTAGGTACCTGGCTTATTCGTCCGAGTGTAAAAAATTGTGCTGAAATTAATTACCTATCCGATGGAATGATAATTATCAAGTTAGTATTATGAAATGAGATTTTCTTCATTTGGTTAAACGTCGCGATGTTATCGATGAGAATTCAATCAAAATTCACACAATGGGACAAAAACAAAAATCTGATGCGATAACCGCCTCCTTACGTTTGGCAGAACTAAGAGAGTTATTAATACCATTGAAATAATTTTCGTCACGCGATGTTTTGCGAGTTTAAGCTTCTTTCATATTATACTCACATGTTTCGTTTTGGAGTTATACCAAAATCACTCACATCTAATAGGATTAACAGATTCAAACACCCTCGAGCATTAAAACAACTCGAAAGTTTAGATGCAAACCTGCATGTACGAATTAAACCATATCTGCGGATTCTTAATAGCTGGCTAGGTAAAGGTATAGATTTAGGTAAATAGGGCTCGGCAAGTTAGCTGTTCGTATGTATGAATGAAAGCCTATATTTATATACCGAAAAAGAGAGTGTTTCAAGTATCCAGAATTCGAAATTTCTAAACGGTCAATTCATTTGCCATCTTCGTCAAATATTTAGTGTATTTTGTTAGGTAGGTAGTTACCAACTGTGTTTTCGATTATTGATTCGACTGTATTGAAATTTAATATTTTGGGGATTTTAATTTCACATTTGACAAAAATAGTCAAGTATCTACCTATTTTATGCCTTCTGTTATTATTGAATTTCTACGAACCCTTCTCCTATACAATATAGGGTGGTCCTCGTTTAGGTACTTGGTGGAAATTTTTTTCCTGATTTTGCTTCCACATCCTGAAGGCTAAAGTTGTTCTTTTTAATGAAAAAATAAATCCTAGAAAGTTTTAGCCCCCAACTTGCGAAATCAGTGGTGCCAACACTGTCCTCAATGTTCAAAAAAAATGAAAATTGTGACAAAAATTTTTTATTATTGATTTTTTTTTGCTCCATTCCCTCCGAATACCCCCATTCCTAAATTTTTGTTATCACTTCCAATGAGAAAATATGTGACTCTTTCAGTACGCTAAAATTTGAATTCCCTCAAACATTCAGTTTTATCCTTAGGTTTTATCACACAAAGGAAGGAGCTTAAAAATTTTAGTTGTTATTTCTTATCAGAGGAAACACTGGAAGGGCCTGAAATTTAAAAAAAAATAAAAATTGAAAAAATTTATATAATTTTTATTTTTTAACACTGGGGAGGGGGGGCTTGGAGGCACCACTTGAAAATCAGTTAGGGAAAAAATAATGAATAAGGAATTATTTTCTCATAAAAAAAGAAAGGGGGGGGGGGGGGGTTAAAAAGAAATCTC
>FIZU01064626.1:0-19356 GCA_900064475.1 Pseudococcus longispinus
TTTCAATGCCATATTTTACAGTTTGCTTAATTTGAATTTTATTACAATTTTTCATGATTTTCATGATTTTCGTTTTTTGTACTTTTGAAACTGATTTTAGATTTAAAAAGTTACATCAACATTCATTTCCTTTAAATTTTCACACTAATTTATTGATTTTGAATTTCGATACAATTTTTCAAAAATTTTATTGTTTTTGTTTTCTGAGAGTTTTCAACCAAATTTTATTTTTTTTCTGATTCTCCTAGTCAAAATTTCCATGGTTCTGAATTTTTTTTTTTTTTTTTTTATTGTACCTACCTATAATAAATGCTGGTACATCAAGTGTATGAGAAAATTCGGTTTTGCCAACACCCCTTGCTCTTGGGGTATGGGCAGATTATTATCAATATTTCTTCATTTCAACAATTTCACCTAGTTGGAGATAACTTTTGATCTCATCAAAAAATTATCGAATGCATTAATAAATAATCGCACTATATCTCCGACAAACGAAAAACCATGTAAACATGGCAATCTACGTCGCACATACGAAGAAAAACTTTCCATAGGTACACGCGTTGTGACCTACTTGACGAAAGCCCTCGTCTATGGAAAAATTGCCCAATAAAAATTACACACTCTTTACCTAATAATTTTTCGAGTCATTTCAAGAATACCTTGATTACTGCGTATCACGTAGCAAAAAAGAAAATCTCCAACCTTGTTGGCGTGATCAAAAACAAACCTCCCCCAAAAAAAGAAACGCTTAATTTGCAGCTACGCGAATTCCGTATTTTTTCAAACACACCTTTCGTTACGTATTTTTTATAGAACACGATTCGACAGCGAAAAAAAAATACCAACGAAAGAAAGCCGTTGATTTCGAAAATTATACGCTACGAATAAAGGTGGGCGAAGAGGAAAAAAATGACATATGATTTTATACATAAAGTTTTTAGTTTATATATTTTTTTACGCGCAGAAATTCCTTCTCTGTGATTTTCTCCATTCGGCAACCTTTTTATTACAGACGCATATTTTCGCCGAACAAAATCACCGAACCCTTATTTTATTAGCGCTGAAAAACTATCTCTTCGTTCGAGAGTATCGACAAATTCATCGCATCTACTGCGTGCAAATATTCGACCGAATTCGAACAACATGTTATAATAGTGTATCGTAGCATTCTGTGCTTTTTTCTTCACGTGTATCAGCCCTCCCTGTCCACCTTCCACGTGTTGTCATTACATTGCAGTACATAAAAATTGTATCTACGAATGAGGAATGAAAAAGATGACGAGGCAGAGAAAATGGAGAGGACTGAAGAGCGATAAAAAATAAGAGAGAAAGTGGTGGAAATACACACATCAAAGAAATTTTATTCGCTTCGAAGAATACTTTAGTACGTATTACCGCCATATTCGGCATTTTTCAAGCGTTACCTTGGCATTGTCAGACTACATACTTAAGTCGGTTGAAAAAAACCGTCGTCGACTTATCGATGACCCATTATCATCGTATAATTTTTCTCCTATTCAAAGTGAAAGAGTTGAGAATCGCAAATGGAATCTTGTAATATCTTGAAATTGACAACAAATGAGAAGGACGTCATTCGACAATATAATTAGACGGACTATCGTAGTGATTTTCAATTGGAGGCAGAATACAGTAAGATTATTATTTGAAGTGATAACGAACCATTTGGTTAAAGGTCAGATCACTCGAATAATTGGTTAGACCAATTAAACGACCTCCTGAATTATGGTCAGCACCCCTTTTTTCCGAGGGTCCACCGGTCTTTCCTTTAACTTCAAAAGGTCTAAATTATTTGTTTGACAAAATGTCCAAAAGTCAGCATTATCTCTGAAATTTTTCAAGTCCAAAAAGTCAATAGAAATCTGAAAACTTTTCAAGTCCAAAAAAATCTGGCAAAATGCATAAAAGTCATCGTCGGAATTTCGTCAAGTTTTTCGCGGAATTACTTATAATAAAAGTAAATCCTCTGCTAAAAATGGATCCAGTAGAAAAAGTAGATCATTTGACGCTGGAAGAGCAATCTCGTCACAGATTTTTTAAAACCATTAATCACTCCGGCTCTTCATCTTCAATTAGAATCATAAAAACACGACAAAAATCATTTCCACACCTCGACGATTACCTTTCGGCAACACGGATAAAAATTTCAACGAAAACGAAGCAGTAATTTTTGGACTTTTTCATTTATATAATAGACCCAACTACCTTCGCTGGATATTTTTTTAATACAAAATATTCATTTGGAAACGGGGCGAATGAAATTATCAAAAGGAATACCCTGCAATAGGGATTTATTTGTAGTTTTTATGACGTCACCGCTATAGGTACCTACAATAGAACGTGTATTTTAATTTCGCGAAAAGCCCCCCGAATTACGCCATTCGTATACCTATATTATTCTATACTAACGCGTTCGTTTTCCGAATAAAACGTTAGCGATTTTAAATAAAAATGAAAAAAAAAACTTTCGCTTATTTTACAATAGTAAAAAAATATATACAGGGAAAAAGAACAGAGTAGAAAAATGAAAAAAATAAAAACTTGAACTCACGTTATGACTCCATTCCACCTTGTAAGCTTGCGGATTAGCGGTAATTTTGCATTCGAAATAAACATCATCTCCTTCTTCGATATCTTCCGGATTCATTTTCTCTCCGAGCTCCAATTTCAGTACCGGAGCAACTGTAACGCAGGCGAAAATTGTAAAAGAAAAATTCGCATCAAAACAAACACAACGTAGATGTAGTTTTTCTTTTTGATTTATATTATGAAAAAAAAAATCCCCCGAGAATATCGTTATACTACACAACGAACGCTACATATGTAGGTATAAATAACCAAATACGACTAAATTTTCGCAGAAAAAAAAAAGGATTACTTCAACATCAAACAGCAACAGATTTTTCCTACAACATTTTCACCTCTTCGAGCAAAGGTTTTATTCGGTTCAAAAATCACTCCTCTTTCTCTCACTACGTGGTAATATTCGAGTACGTATTCAAAAAAAAAGAAGAAAAGAAGGTCGTATCAGAAGTAGGTACTATGTGTAGGTACACGTTTAATGTTTGCCAGTTTGCTAATGAGATATACCTAGCTAAAGATTTAATTAAATTTTTCGCCTTTTCCATCTCATATACATATCTGAGGTAGGCGGAGCTACGTAGTACGTGCTACGTACAGTTTTAATAGCAACAGATGAATTTAAAATGTCATTTAGTATACATCCTTTCACATTTATACGTATATACGAGTTTCTTTAGTATAATTTTAATGGATATATGGTCAAATTGCACCTTTTTATCATCCTTTGATAGCATTTACGGGTACGATAAATCTCTCATTTAACATATTCAGCTTTACTACGCTTGTCTTATCTCAAATAATAATCTCCTAGTTGCCTCTTTTCTCGCCATACGCAACTTTCAACCATGTTAGCTAATCTATTATTCACTCGTAATAATTCTAAAGGCCTCGTTCAGTCACTCTACTCTATCTTCATTCAATTTCTGAAGCGTAAATGAAGAATACACGACCCTTTCTGTTTTCAATACACCTTATACGTACTCTGAGCAAACCCCATCGAATACTTCAATCTTTTTCCTACCTCGAGTTTTTTTTTTTTCAGGATTCGATTCTGAAAAAGTTTGATTCGATTTCTTGATTTTACCCACGACGACGTTATTTTAGCAATAAGTTCTTTTAAAAGCTTCATCAAAAGTTACAGAATGAAAAATCCTCGAGTGCGATATTAGCATTTAAATTCCATTAAACGAGAAGCCGAGAACCACTCCCCCTCGCAGATCAACGTATCGAAGTCGAGTATTTAACCACAGAGAGGCTCTAATACTTTATAGGTTCTTATTAAAATTTAAATTCACTTTGACTCATCAAGTTTTTCAAAATTTTTAAAAATATTACTTAATTGAAAATGCGTTAAAGTTGTTTTAAATGTTGTAAAATTAGTTCTAATCGCGAAAGAAAATCACAAAATTGGAAAAAATAATCAATCTGTGACACAATTTGTTGAAATTACGTTAAAATTGTTTGAAATCTCCAAAAAAGTGTCGAATTTGCAATAAAAATCGTCGAAATTATTTGAAAATCTGCTTTAAATATCAAAAAAACAGTTAGGTACAAATTAGATTTGAATAATTTTAGATGTAAAAATGGTTCAAATTTTGAAAAAAAAAAAGTTTAACTTCTAAAAAATTATTTAAAATGTCTTGAGATCTGTTGAAATGACGTTGAAATGGTTTGAAAAAATGGTAATAATTATAAATATCGTTTAAATGTTGGCAAAAATCGAACAAAATAGCTGTTGAAAATGCTTTATAAAGTCCAAAATGGTTCGAAAATATTTAAACTTTGTCAAAATTTTTTAAAGTGTGGCAAAAATTAATTGAAAACATAAATTGAACTATATTTATTTTTTACGTTGTATTTTCGTAATTTTCATAAGAATGCAACAATTTTACAATATTTCGAGTAATTTTTGCAAAAATTTACACAACTTCGATGAAATTTCATTTATTTTCACATCACTTTTACAAAATTTTACTCGAAATTAAACGAATTTTCTCGCATTTTTCACGATTTTGAGACATTTTAATTATTTTATTGATGTTTCATCGAGTTTTGATAACTTTTTAACAATTTTTATAGAAAATTTCGACAAAAGTTGTAAAAGACTTGAAAAATTGAAACGATTTTTGTCTCATTTTTAAAAAAGTGTTGAAATTGTTTGAAAATAGGATTTAAATATCTTAAAAACTGTTACAAAAATGGTTCAAATTGTGAAAAAATTTTTAAAATTGTAGAAAAAATATTCAAAAAGTCATAAGATTTATCGAAATAACGTTAAAATTGTCTGAATAAACGCTAAAATATTCGAAATAACTATAAAAATAGTTCAATTAATGGTAAAAATTGCACAAAAACATCGAAAATTTGCATAAATTGATTAGAAATATATTGAAAATGGTTCAAAAATTTTTAAATTTCGTCAAAATTATTTGAAATGTAGTACAAATTAGTTGGAAATATCATATAAATTAGATACGAGTACCTAGGTACATTTTTTGTCTCATTTTTAGTCAATTCTCATGAAAATTCACAATGTTTTGAATTTTTCCTACTTTTTTACGATATCCAGAGTAGCTTTTGCAAAAATTTACACATTTTCCATGTTTCATTATAATCCTGAGGTTATTTTTACAAAGTTCTCTCTGAAATTCAATAATTTTTCCACATTTTTCACGAATTTGAAGCATTATAATTAATTTTATTGATGTTTCTTCGGGTTTCAAGCACTTTTCAACAGTTCTTGGGAAAATTTTAACTTTTTTCTTCAAAATTTGAGCAATTTTTACGATATTTGAAGCGATTTGAGAGCCATTTCAAACGACATTGCAACTATTTTATCCATTTTTCTTCAATTTAACAAAATTTGTAGGAGTCTTGAACAATTTTAAAATTTTTTAAAATTTTCAAAAAATTTTGTAGCAGTTCAAACAATTTTATTAATCGTGAGTTGTTTTTAAAATTTTCTTATGCAAATTTCAACATTTTTTTCACAATTTAAGAAAATTCTATGGAATTTTAAGCAATTTTAATGCTGTTTAAAAGGATCTTCAATAATTCTTCTCACATTTCAAATATTTTTTCGAACTTATTAAAATAGTGTCATCATATTTTGCAAAATTTCATAAACTTTTGAACAATTCAACAAATCCCGATTCCATGGAATAAGTGTTCGGTTTCGTTACCATACTTTCCAACATTTTTATACAATTGTACCATTTTCTCCTAGTTGTCTCAAATGTTTCAATTTTGGAGGGGAAAGGGAGATTCCACGACGACTACAAATATAAAATAATAATTTGATAACATTTCGCAAATCATATTATGAATTCGTTCTTCTTCAAACACTCTTCCTCACTCTTTTTTTTTTTTTTATTCTTGTCAACTTTAGGTACCTAAACCTATTCAACCAGATCACTATCCATGAAATCAACTCTAAAATTCGTTTCGTACCAAACTTAGGAACCTTCACTTTGCCCACTTCAAATTCTAAATTCACTACCAGACTCATTACTCAGCACGTTCGAGGTATTCCTATGTCATCTCGGATTTTCTCCACCCAGACTGCTCTCCTTATTACCCCAACAATGTATAAACCGCAATGAGGGAAAGTATAAGTAGAAAGCGAACAAAAAAATGATTTCGTACAAAAAAAAAATCAGTAGGAAAAACCTTTCGACGACAAAACGAACCGAAAGGTTGTATTATCAAGAGCTGCTATAATGAAACCATAAATGTACGCTTTCATTTTACCGAAATTACATTTTATTTTCATCGAGAGATTTTATCGAATGAACGATATTTTTTCTGTGCTTTTTTTTGCACAATATAACATAACTCCGAGTCGGTTAAAGCCGTAGCAATTACACGAAAAAATATTCCATCAAAGGAAACCCCTCTCGTTATTAATTTAAAGCTATATACGACCATAAAATTATAAAGAGAAAAAAATTGTCAACCTACATGTTACATCGATTATCGACACAGCTTCCGTGATGCCTCCGACAATCTTCGGATTTTCCGCTCGACATATCAGCGATTTATTATGATCTATTAGTTCCGGTTTGAATGTCAATATGGATGTTGTGATGTTACCGTTATCGGTTATCTGTGGGGTATAAACATTAGAAAAAATAGTAAATTCGACCTTTTTGAAATGATATGGAGAAGGAAAGACTAATTTAAATCCCTTTGATGAGATGTTCGATAGAGAGTTCAAAAGAGAACTTTTTTTTGATCTTCGAAAATTTCTAGGTATATCATAAGGTGAAAAAGTCAACCACAAAGAAATGAAACCAACGTATACAGTATTATTTTTCAAACAGAGCAACAAGTAAGTAAGTCTTTTTTCTCACACACCAGCACAAAAATTTCGAAAAAAAACCCAAACGTATTCAAACAACCCCGTCGGGTTAATTTTAATACCCCTTCTGGAAGTTTAATTAAACCCAGCAGTATATTTTACGGGCTCGAAAAACTATACCGATTATGAAAATCGGCTTCATCATCGAGCACACAGGGCTCGCAGGGCATAATTAATTACAATAATTTTCGATAACTTAACGCAGTTAAATATCCATATAAAAAAGTTTTCTCGCGAACGAACCCCTTCCTCGTCCCCAGCCGACATCCGAACGCAATCAAAAAAGCAAGTCCATTCGAAACTTTTCGAATTCACTCGTCGACCAAAGTTGTACAAATTAATGAATTTTTCTCCCCCATTCTCGACCTATGTAAATAAAAAGACTTGCGAAAAAAAATCTTCGCGAGTCTATATCCCATTTGCAAAGTATTGCGAAAATTAAAAACGTAAGCTTTTTATGTTCGATCCATTCGCGAATATAGCGATGAAGAAAAAAAAGCGCTTGAAATTTCAAAAAATTTGTTTTTTTCCATACGTAACGGATTAAGTATCTTCGCTCAACGAAGCAAAAACAGTTCCATTATTAAAGGGTAAATATTTTAAAAAGATTTTTAACTGAGGGTTTTTTTTTTAGAAAATTATTACGACGAAAAGTGTTTTTTAAAAGGTCTTTTTTTCTTCGCGTAAGAGGGAAAATTCAAAAGATTTCAGGAATTCTTTGTAAATTTTTAACGTATATAAAAGCAATACTTCGTCCAAGAACAAAGAAAAACAGATTTCTCTCTAAATGTAAGGAACTTAGAAGTAATTTTATTTTTACTATTTTTTTCTTTTCGAATCCCCCTCCCCTACTCGGGTTCATTCTTCGGCTACGTTCTTTTTCACCCAGCTTTCTCATTTAGAAAAACAATAATAAACGTTTATAACGTTTTCGATAATACCGACGATATTGTGTATTGTGAATATTGTTCCGAGCATAGGCTTACGTACATTGTTATTCAATTTTTTCGAGCTTTCATTTTCAGAAAGGGAAAACTTTCAAAGATGATTGTACGTTTAAATTGCTTTTAATCATCGATCAGTTGCGAAAAAGATAAGTAAAAGGGTATGCTTTGAAATTCAAGGTTTGAAATATTCTATCTACAATTTTAACCCTTTTATGTCTGGGAAGAACAGGAGGGTTACTTTTTATCAATTTACATGAAAATGTGATCTCTATGCTGGGGCTACAAGAAAATTTTAATTTTGTAACTCAAAATTTCACACATGCAGGGTAAAATCAAAATCACCTTCTTTCATTTTCTTAAATGAGATTTGCTAAAAATTTTTAAAAAAATGAATTTCAATTTCCTCGTGATTGCAGTCCAAAAAAAGTTTGAATTTCGAGTTTGTGATTTCAGGCATCGAAACTGAATCTTTCCAAAAAAAAAGTAACTTTATCAATCATTTTTCATCAAAAAAGTAATCAACCAAACACCAATTTTCAGGATTTTTGGCATAAATATATCTTATGCTGGTGTGGGGGGGGGGGGGGGGGAGTATCAGAAAAAATTTTTGCTTTGCGTTTTGACATCGCAAAATTTTGTTACTTCGGATAATTTTTTGGACCTGGGAAATTTCAGATTGAAAATTGGTTGCAAAAATCGTTGAAATCTTCTCAAAAATTATTTAAAATATGAAAACAAGGATCAAAAAAACTTGAAAACATCGAAATTTTCACAAAAATTGCTAAAAAATATAGTGAAAATGGTCAAAAAAAATTTGAAATTCGTCGAAAGTTTCGTAAAAAGTTCTAGAATTGTCACATTCTCCACTTTCATGGATTTTCACCATGTTTGCGGTATTTTTACTGACTTTTATGTAAATTTGTGAATATTGCAATATTTTTTATGGTATTTCAAGCACTTTTACAATATATTTCAACGAGTTCTTGGAATATTTTAAAAATTTTTATGAGATTTTCGATATTTCGTATGATTTTTAACCCTTTTAACGAACTTTCCCCTGATTTTTATGAAAATTCAATTTTAAAGGAATTCTCGGTGGTTTTCATGATCTTTTAAACCATTTTCACACATATCTATTTCCTGTGTAAGATTTTGAATTTAAAAAAATTCTTTGAAATTTTCTTTTAGCTCCAGCAAGGAGATCACATTCAAATGAAAATTGTTGAAAAGTAACCCTCAGTTTTTTCTCAGCCACAAAAGGATAAAATATAGTAAAAATCTCCTATGCATAAATTGCCATTTTCTCCAAAATCTCATCAATTCGAAAACTTAAAAACACGCCAATTTGTTCTACAATCATTAATTTCTACTCAAAACAACACCCTAGACTTAATATACACATAATTATACAACACACAAACGATAAAAATCCGCAACTCACCTCTTCGGTATAATTAGTCAGCAATTCGCCATTTTTCCACCAGGTAATACTGGCATGCGGTCTGGAGCCGAAAGCTTGACAAATAATTTTGTACTCTCGAGTAGACGACAAAGGCTGATTACAATCCACAATAGTTAAATTGTACGGTTTAACTGTAATAAAAAAGAAAGACGAGAAAAGGTAAAAAAAAAATCGTATTACAAAAAATCCTCGAAATAATCATTTACGTAAATTAAACTGCTGCGAGGCGCTTTATCGAGCATATTTTTCTTCTCGAGGTATTTTCGACGCCCCGCGTCCGCTACTCCGCCAAATCATTATAAAAAAGAAAGTAAATTAAAGGAGGAGGAAAAAGCGTAAAGGTTTTCCAGGAACAGTATCTCTTAACAATAATTACGCTGTATCACCTAAAAGAATACCGCGTGTACTATTTTATACGGTAACCGGAATCAGATAATTGTGAACCCATGTTAGATTTGTCCCGGGAAATAGCATGTAAACCTCTTCCGTGTGATATTTTAAAAGAAGAGAGCTACATTACATAGACGGTTAGTTTTTAACGGCGAAAAAAGGGATTTAATGCAGCTCCACCGCTCGCACCCGGGCCCGAATCGTACCTTGTCTCGTACCAAGGTACGAGCTAATAGGTAAGTACAGGGTACGCGTAAAATAACACGTACGTAGTACGTACATATAAACGTTATACCTACACTCGATTTTTACCATCGCACTATAATGCCACATCCCCAAGTAAACCAAAGTAGCCATATTCTATTTCCTTTGAAAAGGCGAATAGTCTCAAGTTTTTATTTCCTAGAGTAATTTCTATTTTTTCAAATTCATTTTCGGCTTGACCATTTCATTCTCTATTCTACGACTTCTAATTTAGATGGAAAGGAAACAACTCGGATTAATAAAGCTTTTTTTGACGGAGTCTTCAAAAAAATTGAAAACGATGAAGAGCATTGATCCTCAGATTAGAGGGACCTTGTGTGAAATCGATCGCGATGCTTTGGATGTACTCCTTCCAATCATGCACTGATCTAAAATACCATGTCGATTATCCCTGATCTTCGCCAGAATAATTTTATTGCACACAGACACATCCTATGCAGGGCAGGGCATAGTTCCCTCGGATTTTAACCAAATCCAAGGGAATGGTTCATTTTTTTTTTTTTTAGTGGGTTTGGACTACGAGGTCCATCTGCAGGGATGCATCACAGAAAATTTCCAACCCCAAGCTCAAAAGAGGACGGAGCAGGTGGTGTTCAAATTGGCGCCACTTTCGAAAAAAAACGCGGTTTTTTATCACTTTTGGCTAATACCACCTGTTTGTTATTTCAATAACCCACTGAAAAAGTGCAATTTGAGTTTCTACACCTTCCTAGGCCGTTGACCTCGAAATTGTATACTAGTTTTCTCATCTTATCGAGGAGATTAAAAACTTGCAAATTTGAAAAATCAAGATTTTTGAATTATAAAAAAATAAAATAGGTAGCTAGGTACTTTCATCTTTGTACCAAAAGTAGACTTGAGAGGCTTCTACATAATTAATTATTGCAAAAAAATTATTTCGGTTAAAATTTTTCACGAAAAATCGAAAGTTGGCAATACTCTAATGAAAAATTTTCAATATTTTTTTCATCAATTTTAAGATAATTTTTAGCGGCTTTCCTTCAAAGTGAACACATTTTTTTCAATATTTCACACAATTCTGTTGTTATATCAACTTTTCTACCATTTTGAATAATTTTGACGACATTCTGAGAACTTTCACGATACCTCTTTAAAAATACCTAGTACCTAATGATCCATAAACCAACGAACGTAATACCGAAAATGTACCACTCCGACGGAATTCCTGCAGACAGCTTAATTTATCAATTCTCACGTAACCTTTCGGTATATTACGAGCACAAACTAGGAAAATATTTCGTGTACAAGGCAAGATTCTCTCAAAACCTCACCCATCCATTTCACGTGGAACTCGTTTCCAGCTTCGAAAATGACCAACTCGTCTCGCTCTATCGTCGTTGCACATTAATTACAGCGAACGGGGAAAAAACTCATCAAAAAATTTTTACGTCGAAAAAATGAACGCATTCCTCAACATTTTCAACCTCTCGTGCCAGCAAAACCCTTTAATTAACGAATAAAAAGAATTCTTCAGTCTGTGACACTCGTCGAATCAAACGAACTTTATACGTATAACTTCATCGTCGTCGGGTCGTTTCTTCGTTTTAAAATATCCTAAAAAAATGTTCATCCGATAATTTTTCCCTTTTTTTCGAGAGAGTGCAAAAAATGACCTATTTTTTTCACAATTGCTCCATGAGACGAATGAGAGAAGCTAACGTTGAAAAATTTTATACCTATGAAGCTCCATTCTTGTTATATTAGGTGAAGTCGTGTTACCTAGTTTTTTTTTGGTAGAAGGGTGCGACAAATTATGGTAATATTGGTTAGGCTTGCAATATGTATCACTTCATTTCAAATTGACCGATCAAAAAAAAATATGCCACACTTTCAAACCACAGTACTTATTTACAAAATACTGACGAAGAGGGAAGACAGGAAGTAGTCATTATTTTCAATTGAAATCATCTCACTCTCAATCTGCATCGTCATCATTTTTGGCTAATTCGTAATCATCTTCCACACTATCTTACCGAATGGGGTTATATTTGATCAAATACTGAAATGAGGATCACGTTCTGTGTAAACATCAGTATATGATTTCATTTCATGGTATCGTGTTGGAATGATGGGATTTTAATGTGAAAACAAAATCAATTTTATTGTAAAATGAAAAATTTGACTTTATCAAGTTTTGCATCGGCAATTCATCTTCAAGTTGAACCAAAAATTCAAAAATGTTGATTTTACTCTGAAAAGCTTTGCTTCATATTTTCCAAAAATTTTCCAAGGTATTAATTTAATTCAATTTTTTGGTATTTTCCAGTTTCAGTTCCGGAATATTGCGAATTTTTTTGAAGTAAACCGAAATTCATGAGTAATTTTGGAACGGGAACAAAAAATACGAATACCTAAACTAAACCAAATCGATTGAAAAATGTTGGAAAACGTATCAAAATAAAGTTTCCACAGTAGTGTAACTAAAGTTGAAAACAAATAATTTTTTTGTCCTTTTTTTTGAATGTTTTACTAGTTAGTAGTGCTCCCCATCACCAAACCCCAAAAACTTCAAGATGGAATACAACTGGAATGGATGATCCTTCCAATGGTGCAAACTGCAACCTTCTACACATCAAACAATCTTTTTAATGAGCATACCTTTCTCCTTCAACTCTAAGGATAGTCAAACATACCTACTTGTGTTCAGCATGAGTTACCTATTTACCCAATGGAAGGAGGTGCATTAGCTTTGAAACACCCAGTATTTTTTAAAGAAATCATTAAAAACGTTCTGAAAGATGATGAACTATTGAAAATGGTAAAAATTGTCAAAATTATTTACAAATTGAACATTTCTCACACTCACAATATTATTTACAAATTTTCAAATATTTTCAACAATTTTGACGAATTTTAAAAGAAATTGCATGGAATTTTCGATTTTAGTCAAATTTGATGAAATTTCAACAATTTTGTAATGAATATTTCGCAGATATTCTTTGCAAAATTTCGCGATTTCTCATTAAAAATTTCATTTTATTCGAATTTTATGCAATTTATAAAATATTTCAAGCATTTTTACGACATTTTAAACAACTTTGGCACTTTTTATGATTACGAGCGACGTACCAATTTTTAGCAAAATTCTCAAAAAAATACTCATTCTGCCACACCATGAATACTCTCGCTTCAAAAAAAAGGGAATATAACACTCGTACAGCATATGCAATCTTGACCTTATACGACCCTTGGAAAGGTAAACACGGCATTTTGTGTAATTTGACCACGGCGTCGTTACACCGCACAGCACGATGCTACGAGATGGTGGTAAATTGCACGACGACCATTTTCACTGTGCCCTCTGCCGACACTATAACTCGTTCGTATGTATAAATATAGCAACCTTTAGGTAGTGTATAGAGCAGCAGTCTTTGGTGGCACGGTATCGAAGAAAAAGTACGCATAAAATACTCCAGATAAAAGGCGATATCTCTCTGGTAAATTACAACTCGCCACTGTATACAATCTGCACCCGATAGTGTATACATTATGGAGGAGTCAGGGTGTCGAAGGGAACCGTATTATACAAAAGAGCTCTACATACACCTACTTAAATGCGCATACGAGTAGGTAGTTAGATCGGCGACGCGACACGCCATCCCCATGCGATGCCAAGCCTTGGCTACATGGTCAGTTTTATCAAGCCAGCCGTTCAGAAGTCAGCTGGCAAAGCTTTAATACTTTAAGGACCCAGTTAGCATGCATTTTCATTAATTCCGCGTAAGTGTACGTGGCGCGAGGGGCGGGCACGAGCGGAGTGTATTTATATAGCGGCGATGGCGGCTAAACTTCACATTGAGAAAGGGCTCAGCTCCACTACTTGGCTGTTTAAGCTCTCTCGAATGCAGCAATAAAGCGAGTTGAAATATATCGCACACTCGACTGCCAGGCCCAATCAATAAGGAAATTTAATGACTTTTTTCGCTCGCGATTTTTCATCTCGCGAGAAAATTCTCATTCGTGATGGTACGAGTAGATACCTTCTCGAAATATAAAATGAACGATCCAGATGAAGAAGGTGTTACTTCCGAGTATCGAAACGATTAACTATGTAGATGGTTGTGTGCGTGTGTTTGCAGCTGAATGGTATATAGACGAGAAGCGAAGCGACGTCGTATAGAAATAAAGGAAATGGCTGTGGGCTGATAACTCATTAAATTCTATCGTTTCGTGCGAAAGGATAGCTCGGGATTTTGAATTTCTAATGAAGTCTTTGAATTTAGAATAGTTTCCTAGTATAGTAGAAATTACTCCATGGTATGATTCGCTCACTTCACCGCTCCGCTCTGCTCCATTCGCCGAGCCGAGGCAAAAATTAAATTGAGATACACTGAGGAGAACTTTTTTTTCTACTCGTTTCCCTCGTCGACGTCGCCCCCCGGCGTCCCAACTTCTCCTCGCTATTTTTCTTATAACATAACACTGTACTAATGCGCTGGCGCACTCGGAGCTATACGCCGAGCTCGGCTTATACTGTAATATCGTCGAGGACAAGTTGCAAATTTCTTATAACAGAGTAATGCATAAAATATCAAAACTTATTAAAGCGCTTTTTTATAGCCCGCTTGGATAAATAGTACACTTTGAATGGTTTTTATTTAAAAGTTATGAAGCGCGATGTGAATGACACGCTCGAGTCGAGTCGACTCGACTCATCCAGCGGATCTGAAAGTTTTTTTCAGACGAGTAAGAGGGCAAAATGGGGGAGATTTTTTACAAACTGCGGTGTGGCGAGTAAATTCGCGAGTAACCTTTTTGCAAAATGGCAGATTAAAGTTATCGACGTCGATTGTACGCAGCACGAAGAGTGGGTCGAATTTTGTTTCACGATTTTCAAAATTTTCAGGTCATAACCAAAAATCGTTTTCGTGACAAATGTCAGATCAAGATAGAAGTTTCAGGATGACTTATCAGAGTTAGAAATTCGTCAAAATTTGAATTACAGATTTTAAAAAGTAAAAAAATTGGTCAATTGCACTGGACAACAATTTTCAACTTTTGCTTTGTGCCTGAGTAGAAAACGTTGTTAATCTTTTTAAAATTAGATCATAAAAAAGAAACTAAAAATTTTTTGGATTTCGTCCATTTTTTCAATTTTTTTTTCTGAAAGCATCATTTTACAAGTTTGTTGAATATTAGTGCCTAATTTTTCAAAATTTTGTCTAATAAAATAAAAAATGTTGTAAGTATTTCTTATATTTTGTTTAAAATGTATTTTCAACGAAATTTCGTTATAATTATTCAAATTTTATCTGAAGATTTGTGATTTGTCAATTTGATTTGTGATTTGAGAAATCATTTCCCTTGAAATTATTTGTGATATTAAATAATTTGTTTATTTTTTAGAATTATTTATGACTCACATCGTTCATGAGACCAAAAAAAGGTCGATTCGTGATTTTTGCGACTCCTGCTGTAGACCTCACTGTCAAGTTATCAAAATAACCAATCCCATCAGAAAATTCTACACAAAATTTGTAGTCGAATGACTCGGTGCTCAACTATCATCTTGTATCATGGTTGTCAAGAAGTGCCAAGTTGAAAAAACCCAACCAAAATAAAAATTTCAATAATCATAATTCAGTCCCTGACGTGCTTCGGTTCAGCAAGCATACTTACATCGACTGACCTTGTGTGCCATTGTTAATTGTTAGAAAGCTTTACTCCTGCGTTGGTACACCCTGTATATATAAACATCAAGGATCAATCAAGACAGAAAAATTCCAAAAAACTCGACCCCTTATCAATTCAAAATTCCTGAAAATCGCAAATTTCGGACGGATCTGGGTAGTTAATCACATTTGACGTCGAATGACGCTAATGAAATCATCCGACAAATAGGAAGCTATTAAATTAGTCAGACTTGACCACTACATCGAGTCGTGATTAAACGATATTTTAATTTCGTCAAATTAGCCACAGCTAACGCAACAACGTACTCGTATTTTTCCCACATCGAGCTCAACAAACACGAGGAAAGAAAGCGAACCGACAAAAAACACCGGAAAAATATCGGACACCTCGCGTCGCCCTTTCCCACCATTCTCGAGCGGTAAATTATTCAACTCGACTACGATTTTCCGGCGCGTTTTAATAATTGAACGCTCGAAAAAGAGAAGATTAATGGATTAGAAAACTCGCGGTAATTTCTTACGTATATACGCGCGTCGCTTGCGAGCTCGACGTCGAAGGAAGGTGCAGCGCGGCGCTGGTAACTCGGTTATTTACGAGTTTGTGCGTATAAATTACGCAACTACACAAAAACTTATTGTCCATGCAGATTAAAACGGACTAGACCGCGGACGATGGTCGTCCTGAAGGGAGGAGCTAATTCGATAATAAGTAATTAATTCGAGCGAGCTTTTTGATTTCGGGTTTCGAGCCATGTACCGTCAGAGGGCGTTCTACGTCGAGCTTTTCGTACACCAAGCAAAAAGGATTCCGCGGCCAACGCTCGCTGCTGGACAAAAATCGCCGAAAATCATAAAAGAAGACAGAGCTCGGTAAGTTTGCTTAATTAGTCGTTGTAATTACGACGGCGAGCGCAGTCTCTCGACCAGAATTTAATTTCCAACTGCAAGATGAAAGTTTTGAATTTTAATTCGGCGTGTGCGCTGACCGTATCTAAAAACACATCATCGTCTCGCCCCCTTCACCGCAGGAGGCGGGAAAGGGGGCCAGAGGGCGAACGCGTTGCAAAAAGATGTTAAATTTCATTCGTCTTTTGTTGCTATCTTAAATGTCGAGCACTTGAAAAGCTTTTTCATTGCGAGCTCTTATCTCAACTTTATAACTCGGTCAGTGGTTTAAAAATACGAATACATTAGCAAGTTTTCAACGACAGTCTATGTGCCCTTTCAGCAGCGAATACGATGCCATGAAAATGAAACGACGACACCATCGTCATCGCGAGATGCAGAATTTTATATGTATTATGTATTACTCCGTGGCAAAAAAAACTCGAACCCCCTCGCGAAATTCTCTTCCATAGGTGTTTGTCGATGTGAAAAATTTTTTACATATGCTTTTCTACCGCACCATCCTCCCACCTTGGCAACTATACAGCACACATTTCCAAAGCTTCTTGCTTGCGCTGCACAGCACCCTCGTTGTCGTCTCTCTGCACCGCAGCATCCTCGATATGTCTACGTGTGTAGCATCTATTACATACCGAAGCTATTTATCATACTGTAATATCACCCACTCTGCCTTTCGCCATCAATACACACAACCAACTCAGTTTAAAATCGTCATTACTTCCAGCAAAAGTACACTACACAGCTTATGCAAATAAAAGACATTTTTACCCCTTCGCTGTGCTGCGCTGTACTTTGTTTCATTCTCGAGTGTCATGCGTGCGAACCGTTTATCTTGCTGAAATATACGTAAGTATATGCGGACCCAATTGTTCGTAGTTTCGTTGACTCGTCTACAAATAATAAATAGACCGAATCCCGCTTCGCCTTTCTTCTCCACACAAACACATTTCTGAGTCAGAATATAGTTTTTTATACACCATACAGATTTGACTTCGTATTTGTAAAACGCACACGATTGCAGTTGTTTGTGAAAGTTGCTCTACGTAAACATCGCGATAAGTTTAATAACTCCTCAGGTACTTTTTCAACAAATATTAAGAATGATTGAAATTTGATAAAACGCGATGATTTTGGATTCTTTGAATGAAAAATACGTACATACAACTCTGAATAAACTTAGCTCAGACAGAATAATTCAACTGTCCGAGACTGGAAACTTTTAAAAGGAGTACGTATATCCACTGTTTGTGTACACTTTCCAAAAGAGATTTGGTCTTTGATTCGATATATAAGTAAAACAACGTTACAGAACTACAGTTAATTCTCTCTGCAAATAAATTAGTTCATATTTCTCCTCTCATTTATACTCTCTTTGAATTCTCAATTGAAAATTTAAAAAATACCTCCTTAATTAGGAGCAGCTAGGCTTAGCCAGAATCTTTGTCCACTGAGAGAGGCTGGACAATTGTCCAAAAGTTTTCGTACACATTTCCAAAAATGTCAAAAAGAATTCATATTTTGATCAAATATTTCATATTGACAAATGTTTACAAATTCACACAATTTTGCCAACTTTAACGTTATTTTTATGTGATTTTCAATAAAATTAAACATTTTTTGTGATTTTACATCATTTTCAAGAAATTAAATCAATTTTTATTTTTTTTTAAATCCTAAATAATTTTGATTTTTTGTGTACCGAATTTGAAATTTTTTTTGAATGGCATAAAAATTGCTAAAATGGCGTTTAAAAAAAGTCCCCGCCATTTCCATGCTACACATGAAACTGTAAAACATTTTTTTGCTATTGAAATTTTCAAGTCCATAAAATTGTGATATTTGAAATTTTCTGGAAATTTATCAAATCCAAAAAAGTCAGACAAGTAATCTAGAAATCATTGTAACGGATTTTCGTAATTGAATTTTTTGAAACATTTTCGAAATCCAATTCCAAGCCCAAAAAGTCAGTAGAAATCTGGAAATTTTTCCATGTACAAAAAAATCCGACAAAATGTCTAAAAGTTGACCTTAAGTAAAAAGCTGTCTGACAAAATGCCTAATTTGAACTTCCTGAAATTTTTCGAGCCTAAAAAAGTCTGACAAAATGTATGAAAGTTGGCATAATACCTATCTGAAATTTTCCAAATCCAAAAAGCCTGCCTGACGAAATATTGGAAAGTGAGATACCCTGATTTCTATAATTTTCCTAATTTAAAAAGTCTAAATTATTTGTCTGACAAAATATCTAAAATTCAGAATTATCCCTGAAAATTATCAAAGATCAAAAAGTCAATACAAATCTGCAAATTTTTCCAAGTCCAAAAAAGTCTGACAAAATGTCCAAAAGTCATCGTCAAGGAATATATTCAAAATGTCTCAACAGCGCGTTTTTTAATTGTATCGATATTCTTAAAAATGTGTCAAAAATAAATTGAAATTTCGAATAAAACACTTTTTCACATTATTTTCAACCAATTTCCACATAAATTCAATATTTTTTTCTTTTTACGATATTTTTAGTACCTTTCGGGAAAATTCATACATTTCGGATAAAATTTTACTCATTTTGTACTCACCTTTCATTAAAATTCAACGATTTTTTTTCAAATTCACACAATTTTTATCCCATTTTCAAAAACTTTTGAAAATTTTTATAGCAATCTTGTTCAAGTTTCATTTTTTCAAACCAATTTTAAAGGAAATTTTAGAATTTCTTTTTCGAAAGGGTACCCCCCATTAAGAGGGCAAAATGCCCCTGTCCTCAGATTTCGA
>FIZU01064627.1:0-10097 GCA_900064475.1 Pseudococcus longispinus
CCTCTCAAATTGAAGGCGTTACAATGCAATATGATATTATAAGTGCTATATCGCCAAATCTGCAAAGTCGAAAAACAAAAGAGCTCCACCAAAAACCGCCCAGGGGGTTCGGGGGCAAAACAACGGTGGTTACCTTACTTTTGGATCAAAGGAAACTGGTAAAAAAATTTTGAGCAAAATCGGTGGACCCAAGGTCAAAACATGGCCGAATTTACTTGGAAAGACCCTACTTTTTAGCTGTTTTATTTTGGTCATTTTGCTTGGGAGAGGGTGGAGAAGGAGGAAAATCAGACGATTTTCTTAGTTTTACGAATAGAAAATTATATCGAAATTGCTGATTTATTCAAATGATTTTTCATGAAGAGGAGAGCCGAGAGGGAAAGAGGATGACCTACTGGTCGGATGGGTTACCTATTTTTTTTAAATTTGCAATTAATGAATAGAAGTGTTGGTCGAATTTTCCAACATACAAAAAATCTGTCAATTGAAGGCCTGAAGGGGTTATAATGCTCTAAAATTCTAAAATTGTAATTTTTTGCTCATTTTTTCTGAAAAAGTTTCAGCCCTTTCAGATGAAAAGTTCTGCCAATTAGTAGAACCCTGTGAAACAAAGTTTTTAATGTGTTCATTAAAGTAGAGTACCTACGAAAAATTCAAAGTCTCCCACTTTGCTAATTTTTTTACTTGCGTTCATTTTTGAGCTTAAATTCACGATTATAAAATTTTAGCCCCCTCCAACCACCAAAAGTGAAGCTATGGGTTTTCAAAGAGGGCCTTTTCTCCAAAAAAATTGAATTTTCGTGTATTTGTTTCTCATCCCCTTCGATTTTATTTATTTTGTGATATCTTTAACTTCAAGATTATGCAATAGGAAGGGAGAGGGGCGGGGGGGGGGGGGGTACATCGAGAAAAATCGAATCCACGATTTAGCCTATTTTTTCATAAGTTGTACTTTTTGAGTTAGGTATAATTAATCTATGTAAAATTTTAGCTACCTTCGACCCCTAAAAAGGAGGTGCTCAAAGTAGGATCATTTTCAAAAAAATTGTGTTTTCTTTTTTTTTATCCTCAAAACTTCCCGGAAAATTTGCTACCATAATCAGTAACTATATTTTTATTATCCTTTAATTTCAAAAAAAAATTAGTTGATTGAAAAATTCGTAGTTTTGAACAGTTGACAAATTTTTTGTCTCAAATTGAAGGAAAATGGAAATGTAATGACTGATTTTGGTAGCAAATTTTCTCCTGTGCAACATTGGTTATTAGAAATTTTTTTGTAGGAGGCTTCATTTTAACGTAAAATTGTCAATATCGTTTTGAGTTGTTGATGTGTAGACTTTCGAGCGGCTCACATTGCTAAAGTGGATGCGATTAGAGGAGTTTTGAGGACGAAAAACTCTTAAGGTGAGTCGTATTTTGCTCTGGGGGGGGGGGCGAAAAAAAGTATTGAGGAGACGTCAAAATGCTGTAAACGTTTTTTTGGCGCTCTTCAACTTTTTCGGATGAGATTCAAAATTTTCAAATTTTCAAAAATTAAAAAAAATTAGATTTTTTTGTTTTTTGTGGGTAGTTATAGTCGTATTATTTGAGTGAAAAAAAGTTTCCCCAATTTTCTCGATTTTTTTTTAGGGGTGTTCAGATGATTTTTGTGCACGGTTAAAATGAAGATATCTCAAAATTGAATGAAAAAGTCGATTACGTGCGGTTTGATCGATATTAGGGGTTCAATTTTCACTCCAGATCACCAGATGCACATAAGATCACCCCAATACCATTTCTTTTTGAGGGGTTCTCAAATTCCCTTGAAATTAGATCATTACACGAGGTCATCTTGCTATTACTCATTATTTTGTTGTGGGGGGAGGGGGGTCGAGAGTGCTAAAATTAATACAAATGAGTTTCAACTGAGGAAAAAACCATAAAAAAATTATTTGGCACAACGGGAGACTCGATTTTTCGCGTTTCACCGCCCCCTCTCCCCCATCCTCCGTTCATATTGAATAATCTTGAAATTGAAGGCGTCACATGATAAATAAAATCCAAATTTGACAACTTTTTGATTAATTTTTGACCGAGTTTGAATTTCATAATTTTTGTAGCTCCTTCAATTTTTAGATTAGGCAATATAACACACATACAATTTCGCGCGTCTTTATAATCTATACAAATAACGAAGCTTCTAAAAAAAAAATTGGAAAAAACGAATAAAAATCACATGTTTGCATGTCTGAAGCATCGAAGCCCCTTAAATTCGCACAATAGGCTAAGCGAGTATGTTTTCCCATCGAGGTTGGGACACTCTATATTTGCAATTGAAATACTCGTTGGTCGACGAGAGGCGTGCTGGTGATAATTTACGTAGTAACATGAAGCAACAGGTGCATATCATCTCATACGTGTATATATCGCTGTACCTATTCAATAAACTCGTTCGTGGAAAAAATAATGCATAAAAAAGTTCGCTCGAAAAGATTGCCCATATCAGATACAGCTCTTTTTGATGTTGACGGGTGGTCGTGTGGAGGGCGAAGGCGAAAGTAAGCAAAAGACCAATGCATATCGGAAGAAAGTGCAGCTTATGCGACTACGGGGTTTCCTCGTTTCGCCAAACCGATAAACCATAGACATGTAGGCCTGGGCACCGGGAAAGGTGCGGTGAGCAGAGTACTCGAGTGAGTAGAATACCTAGACGAGCCGAAGAAGAGAGAAAGAAATAAGTATGCGAATGAAAAACGCAAACTGAATTCTGGTTTTTAATTACGTGACGTAAAATACATTTCATGCAACAAGTTAGCGTGTACGGTTTTCGTATGAGAGTAATAAATTTCGATGCCAACGACAGACTATACAAAGTCTACTACGTAAAGTGTTGGTGCTTGCGCGTTAGGATGGAGCGGAGGCGACGTCGGCGGCAGCAGCAACTGTCTTTGTCTTTGTCTCTCTATCGCGGGCTCGCTCGCTCGTTCTCTGTACTTATATGTAATTAGGTGAACGCTCTAATGAGAAATAGACGAGGTCAACTTGTGTGCACTTCGGTGTGTGTCCGCGCTGGCTCGTTTTTTTTTCATCTGCATCACATAGTAGACCGGGCCCGAATTCGATATCAAGTATCGCTGAAATTTGTACCATTGTGACGGTCAGTTCCCGGTCTCTTTGGTTCCCCCTCGCTCGGCCACGTCGACTCCCACAACGATTACATTGAAACTTGAAAGTTCGTTAAATTTTTCTTCGCGGTTAATCGTATATCAGTGGAAAGAAACCTTTTTACAAATGGCGTTTAACGAAACCATTATTTTTTTATAACGTTATCAGCGTGTAAAGAATATGGCTTCATATTTCGGACTAGCTGATAACTAGCAGACGGGTTTCTCCCCCTCCTTTGGCTAGTTTTCGTTATTTTTTTGACGTTTACAAAGGTGCGATAAGTTTCATTTTTTTTGAAAATTTTGCAGCTGTTTTTTTGGAATTGAGGATCTATGGCCCCATCCCCCTTCGAGGTGGGATCGAAAAAATTGGTAGAAAGGTTATTCAACTCGAAGTGAACTTCCTTGATGAATTTGGAAATAATTTGAGAATTTTTTTCCTTTTTATCAATCTCGTCTTCGTATTTGAGAACACCTGATGCAATATTTTTAATGAGACCGTTGCTTTTTGTCTTGCTAAATTTCATTTTGGATTGCATCTGATGAAGTAATTTACACGTTTAATAACTGATAAAGATCCTGGGATGAAATTATTGAAATTTTTTGTCTTTTTGATTACTTTTTAAACAGAGTAGCTCATTTAAAAGGTCGATGGTTTTGAAAAAAACGTTGACTGCAAAAATCTGGAAAACTAAGTCTCCTAGGGAAAAATTAATAGCTCTTAGGAGAAAGAGAATCTCAAGCTCTACAATTTTCAACCCTTGCATTTTTTTCGTAGCACCCTTCGTTTGTCCAGAAAGTTGGTGTTTATGGGGAATTTACAAAATCTATGCCATATTTCTGCTTTTTTCTCCATTTTCAAAACCATTGACTTTGTAAATTTCCCATAAACATGGATTTTCTGGACAAACTAAGGGTGGTACGAAAAAAATGCAAGGGATGTAAATTGTAGAGCTTGAAATTCTCTTGCTCCTATGAGCTATTAGTTCTTTTCTAGGGGGGCGTGATCCCCTTGTTATTGAGGCAGTTTTCTGCTTAAATGTCATTTTAAAATCATTATACAAGTTGACAAACAAATTATTTTTAGCAAACTTTCATTTTGGCTAAACAAAATTGTTACACCCAAATCGTCCTTTGATGTATTCCCATCTAAATGTGGTATTGGATAGAAATGAAGATTTTAGGGATCCGTTGAAATATTGCATTTGATGGGCCCGAAAATAAAAATTTTCTTTTGACTCGTGTATACCAGATACGATACCGACATTGACGTAGAATTTATTCGTCGATTTCCTCGTGAGCCTTGGCCATTGAGCTTTGTACATCGAAACTGCTGTTATCTGGTTTCGTCGAAATTTACCTACGCAACGCGTACTTGTGTAAATTGTTGCTAAACGCGAAGAAAATATACGTCTGCAACTAAATTGCTCGATGTTTTTGCAATCTTTCTTGTGCGCTTCATATATTTTGATACAGTATAGGTAGTTGACCTTTGGATAAAAAAAATTATATTGTGATCGATTTATACGTATGTGCAGTAGGATTCACGAAAAACCATCTGTGCGAAGAGGTTAAGCACGAGCGCAAAAATAGCGATGTTTGTTTTACGCGATAAAGTTTGTTCAACCGGGCCTTGAAATGACGCCGCGACGATGTCTTTACTCGCGTGTACGATGAACGATGTTATGGGGTTCGAAATTTTTTAAATTTCCAATAGAAGAATGTAGTTGAGGTAGATAAAGGTGTATAAATGAAAAGTAGAGTCACCCTCGTAATTTTGGAGATAAAGGATGTTTTTGTTTTAGCGTTTCAACAGTCATCCTTTGCAAACTCTTCAAGCTGGAAGAAGTGTTGCTTGAAATACTCATAAGAAACCCATTTTCTGGATAGATTTCAATCTTGGCTCATTTACATCCATCCACGACCTATTTCCAAATTGCATCCTTTCTGCTTGACCCACCTTCCCTTCGGCAGTCGTCGCAGCCTTTTTATTACGAGTCCGCGAATCTAATTGCAGAATCACAAATCCCCAAACGTATCATTCGCACAACGAAATGTAATTGAACTAATGCGGTTGCTCGAGACGAGCGCAGGCAGCAGGGAAATTTGCATGGAAATATCTGCATAGTCTGTTCGCCACGATTAGGACAACGACTGGGACCATTCGTACCGTATAAAAATCTTAATTCGTCTGTCTTCGACGTGCTGGGCCAAGAAAGAGAAAGAATACGATAAATTGTTTACCGCATCTTTTCTTTTTCCTTTTTTTTTTGTTCCCGTCTGCTGCGTAATGCTCAAATTACATAGACAAGATACAATAACACACGAATTAATGGGATCGGCGCGGCGCAAGGTTTATGGCGCGGTCTAATGGGAAGGGTGGAGGTTAGTCGGCGAATATTTAAGAAGTGCAACAGACTTCGAAGTAATTTTGTTTACAAGGAGAGAAGAGAAGTTGCGGTGCTGTGTTCCCGTTGTCGGTAATCGTAGTTGTGTCTTCGTCGTCTGGTCGCGGTTTCTGTACCAAATGGTATCGCTATCAGTTCTATTTACTGTTGCAGTTTGTTGCGTAGTTGGGCAGATTGCATCTGGGTTTTGTGGAAAGTTTTTTTCATGTTGGAAGTAGTTTGGGGGATGTCCTCGTTATGGAAGTTGGCGATGATAAGAGGTGTTGCATGAGGATGAAGTATTTTGAGTGTCAGTATTTTGCAGAAAATTGCATTTGGTGTGGTCCACATCAAAGAATTACCCTGGAATTCAAGATATTGCGTGCCTTTGCAAGAACTTCTCAGGATCTAAGAAAATTTAAGAGATCTCAAGAATTATTGAAGTTTGCACAATTTAAGGGATGTCCAACATGGAAAGTCAATGGTTTTGAAAATTGAAGAAAAAAACAATTTGAAAAACCTCAAAAACTAAGCCTCCTAGAAAAAAATTAACTGCTTGTGGCAGAAAGAGAATTTCAAGCTCTACAACTTTGTTTCTTAGCCTTTTTTTTGTAGGACCCTTAGTTTGACCAGATTTTTTTTTCATTTTTAAAACCATTCATTTTCTATGTGGGCCACCTTGTATTTGTCTTCTTTTTTTTAGCATTCTAGGGTCACAGTACTTCTTTTACTGCAATTGTCCACCTAACACTACTTCAAAACTGGAATTAATGGAAGCAGCCTGAAAATCTTTTTCAATGACACCTACCGTATGGTCCGTTAATTTCAGGTCATCCTAATTTTCCAGGTTTTTCAATTCCATTTTTTTTATGTGGAAAGCAAAGCTGGTCAAATTTTCATGAAGAAAAGAAATTGTAAAACTTTGGAAAACTGGGATGGACCCGAAAGTAATTGAGCATTCAGTATATTGAAACCTCAAGCATTTTTGAAAGGTTGTGTTGGCAACAGTGGTATCATTTTAAGGTGAATTGGAAGGAACGCCGATCTGAACAGAAGAAAGTACATCTCCGAAGTGAAAAACTTTGAAACATCAGCAGATCTATCAGTGGACGACTCAATGGTTAAAGGGCCAGGGACTGGAAGAGTAAGAACGCTATTTCATAGAGCCTGAGAAGGAACCCTGGTCACTGAATAGCAGCCGACACACACTCCATGGGAGTGCATGTCACGAAGAAGAAGAACTGGAGCAAAAAGTTGTCGTCAAAGCTTTGGGCGATGAAGTTCACAGAATAAACTGAAGTATAAAGGATTGCAATCAACAAGTTTCCAGATTCTGAATATGGGGATAAGATGTGCTTTTGATGTTGAACATACACATTTTTGGTGGAATGCCTTGAAGGTGTTCATCAGAATTTTCCGTGAAGTGGGTCATTGAACGAATGATGGATGCTGAAAGTTCAACATCATCTGGAAAGATCCAGGGTTTTGAATCAGAGTGGGGAGACCTCCGAAATATCACCGCAAATTCCTAAGTTGAAGGGTCCTCTCACTCTGGTATTTTTGGGGGAACGCCTTGACGGTGTTCAACAGAAATCTGCTGCACAGCAGGTCATTGAAGGAGTAAGGATATTTTTAAGTTCAGCATCATCTGAAATGATCCGGGTGGTTGAATAACATTGGGGAGACTCTCGAAATATCTCCGCCAATCCTCAAGTTGAAGGGTCTTGTTACTCCGGTATTTCTAAGCGGATGCCTTGATGGTGTTCAACAGGAATCTGCTGCACAGCAGGTCACTGAAGGAGTAAGGACATTTTATCTGAAATGATCCGGGTGGTTGAATAAGAGTGAGGAGACTCCCAAAATATCTCCGTAAATCCCCAAGTTGAAGGATCTTATTACTCCGGTATTTCTAACCGGATGCCTTGATGGTGTTCATCAGGAATCTGCAGTAAAGTGGGTCATTGAATGAATGCAGGATGTTTGGAAGTTCAACTTCATCTGGAAAGCTCTAGACGGTTGAATCAGAGCGAGGGGGTTTTTCAACTTCGGGATACTACGGGGGTTTGTCCTGTTCAAGAATTTACAGAAAACTGTGGCCGTTGAATGGGGACTCGTCTAATCCATAAAACAATCCGTTTTCTCTGCGAATCTCTTCTTTTCCATATCGAAAGGGAAATCCAATAATAAAGATTAGGAATTCCGCGAGGTAAACGAATCGTGTGCTGGACTCGTAAGCTGCTCCATTCTCTACGACGAACCGGCCAGACTAGAAGATATACTTACACCGACATGGTACTGGTACTACACTACACACAACGTTTATACCGCTGCTAAAACATAATATGTATGATGTTTTTATGACTACAATGTGACCGGTTTTTTTCGAGTTTCGCGTACATAATTGTTGCATTTGGGCGTTTCGGACGCGCCGCGTTGGAAGGCGCGCGGGTGTACGAGCGGAGTGCATAATTGCGGCGATGCGATGGTTGCGAAGAGTAGACGCGGAGGAAGGGCGTACAAGTGGAAAACGGGTACAGGGGAGACCGTCTGGCTTAGTTCGGCTGCGTGTGTCTGAGTCTGTTTGTACGTGTATATGTGCTCGAATGTTTGTAGTCGACGCTGACTGAACCGAACACCACCAGCGCAAGACGAAATAGGCTATAGTATATATGAAGAGAGTTGGGCCGAGTCGGGGGCCTAGGCCACTGAACTTTTCCGCCGCGCTCGGCGAATATTTAAGCTGTCGTCGTAGACGGTTCGCGTGATCCGACGCCCCCTCCGAGCCCCTCACGTTTTTCGTTGACCCGCGACCTTGTTCAACAACGCCTAACCTCTGGCAACATTGTATCCGTTGCGATGATGACGCGCTACGTAGCCCTCCGGTCTTCATTGCGCGCCAGCCATGGATGGGTCTGTGATCCGTCCCCGGTACCCTTTTCCTCCCCACATCCGACGTACAGTGTGTCGCGACTCTCGCGAACTACTCAGACTGGAAAGGAAATTTTTTTTCGGCTGTGTCTGTGTCGTGTAATTATACTTATAACTACGTGTAATGGAAATAATTGACATGACGAGGTATTTTACACGCGAAAGCATAGTCTGCCGCAGCCGGTGAAACGGTTTCTCTAATTTATCGTATTGTCTCTCTTCCTTTCCCTCCCCAACTCTGTTTTTCTTTCTCTGGCTCCTTCTCCCTTTCCATAGCCGGTGAATGCGATTCTGCCGGTACGTCTGTGCAAGTGGATATGTCCATGTTGTTGCAAACCTAATATTAAACTCGGTTGTTACAATTTGTCTGTGCTGTATACATAATAATCGTCGTACCAGTACGAAATTCACCCACTCTTTCCTCCCAGTGCATGCAATTATTGCAATTCGATCTCTTTTCGTGTGCTGCATGTCGAAACCAGACAAGGTAATGAAATTGTCTCATGTTCGCTTTCCAACACATTGTGGTCGTTGGTGATTATTGAGAAACGTGGCGAAAAAGGCGTGTGCATGATTGGTTCTTCGGTATTTTAAATGATTTTTATGGAAATTTCAACAATTTTAACGACTACTTCTGCTTCAAGTTTTCAACATTTTTTAAAAGGACTGGATAAGGTAACTTTACATTAACACGAGAAAAATCACGAAGTTTTTTAAAAACTGACTTGGAATTTCTTTGCAATATTTT
The DNA here is from genome assembly GCA_900064475.1 of Pseudococcus longispinus. Taxonomy (NCBI): domain Eukaryota; kingdom Metazoa; phylum Arthropoda; class Insecta; order Hemiptera; family Pseudococcidae; genus Pseudococcus; species Pseudococcus longispinus. The sequence goes on from FIZU01064627.1 coordinate 9,207, forward strand.
TATTAATTTTTTTCAGCTTGAAATTCATGAAAAAAATAACTTCAAGTAACCAACGATGGGAGAAGTGACCGAGTCACTTGAAAATTAACCTCGATACTGCAACCTTACAGTAATACGAAAAAACTCGCAAAGTTTTTTAAAAATCGACTTGGAATTTCTTTTCAATTTTTTTATTGATTTTTTTTCAACTTGAAATTCATGAAAAAAGTAACTTTGAGTAACTTTTGGAGAAGATGAGTAACCAACGATGAGAGATGTTTTTTTTTACAATCCATTTATTCCAGGGATGACTAAAAGTGGACAAGAGGACATCTTACCCCACCCCAAATACCAAAATCGCTTTTCTAGCTATAAAATTTATGTTTGAGTCAGATTTACAAAACTATTGACTTTTTCCAGATAACTTGAAAAAACGGCATTTTGAGTCTGAAAAACGGAGAAAAATAGTAAAAATTTTCTTTCGAATTGGAAACTTTCAAAAATTTTTACCCCTCTTTTACACCATAATAATGCCAACTTTGGCTCGTTCTTGATTTATTCCAAAACTGATGTTCAGACCAGTTTTGAGTGATCCAGTCATGAAAAATTAAAATTTGGACGCTCGCATTTTTTGGATGGGATGGGGGTAAGGAACGGAGCTTGAAGTTCACTTTCTGTACTAAGTGGTTAGCTTTAGCATAGGATATGCTTTTGCTATGGGGAGTGATCTCGTGGAAAATTTCGTAACGAAATTGTGTAACGCTGACTTTTAGACATAGGTAATGTCACACTTTTTTGAACTTGGAAAAATTTTCAGATTTCAACTGACTTTTTTAACTTGGAAAATTTTTACAGATAATGCTGACTTTTGGATATTTTGTCAGACTTTAACTTTTAGACATTATGTCAGAC
>FIZU01064629.1:0-10040 GCA_900064475.1 Pseudococcus longispinus
ATTACCTTATTTTTAAGGGAAGAAGCACGTGCGTGTGTGTGAATGCATCGATGTTCGCTGTTCGGTGCACCGAACATCTATAATTCCCAATTTCTGGGAATTTCCGGGAAATTGGGAATTCCGGAATTCCCTGGGAATTACCTTTCGTTCACGGGAACATAACAAGACTGGCTGGAAGGATTCATTTTTGGCTGGAGGGAAAATGGGAGGTCACTTGGATTTCAAATTTCCATTATTTTCACTTTATTGATATTTTTACAGTTTTACTTTGACTTGAAACCATCGAATTTCTTAAAGGGTTTCAAACCAAAAACTATTTTTAATAGAAATTTTGCCACCCTCAGAAACATATTAAATTCTGATGAAACTATGTGTCCAAAAGAATGAATGAGAAAATTTTCAGTTTCTTTGAACAAAACCTTTCAGAAATTTTTTAGGCACCTATAGTGATCTTTTTTGCCTTTCAAGGCTATTTTTCACTAAATTCTTGAAAGGATTAGGACTAAAATTCAATGAAGCCCCAATAAAACTGGGATATTTTCTAAAAATTTGAGTCATGTATCAAAATCCATTTTTTTCAAATTTATTAATCCATTTTTGCAGAGAGTTGAACCGTAACCTGAATGAACCATTTAAAATTTGTGTTGAACCATAACCCAGAACAAAATTATTCAAAAACTGTAACCCAAACCCTTCATTCGGGTTTAATAAATTTGCTTTATTTCAACAAAAAATGAATATTTTTCAAAACTTTACATAAAATCACTTTTCTCATAAACCCTTGCCCACCCCCTCCCTCAAATCCTGTCTGTCATGACTACTTTATTGTCTAAATAAATATTTTTTGGTCGATTTAGCAGAACAATAGAGTTGAATTCAAGGAGTCATTTTTGGGGGAGTGGTCTTCTGAAAGTTTTGTGAAAAGTAGTGAATTTTGAAAAAAAAAATTGTAGATACCATAATTATGTAATTTTCTCATAAGTAATGTGATTATTAAAAGAGAAGATTGAATTTTGGACTTATAAATATTTAAGATTTAATCTTGACAATTCTACATCTATATCAATGCAACAAAGTACAGCTATCAAAATATAAAATTTTATACTTTATGTTATAACGTGATGACTTTTTACTAGATTATCAGACATTGAAAGATATAGCTGATTCGGCATTTTAATAAAACGTGATCTTATTATGGAAACCACAATTTTTTTTAGATTGAAGTCCTTGAACTAAACCTATTCATGATTAGGAATTTTTTTCTAATGGAAAATTTATATAATTTTTTTCTTATTTTATTGAAGATATGCGTCATAAATCAGGATAAAAATTGCTTTTCTTTCAATTCAGGGGAATAGATGACTAATTTTTTATTTTTTGAATGATGTTAGTCTGTAAATTTTCCATATTTCGACAATGCCATCCAGCTTTCTCATTTTCACCCTCTCTCTCTCACCCTTACTGTCCATCTGATTCGAGGTTTCCACTTTTACATTGCTCAAAGCCTTGGAAAAGGAATGTTTTTGATCGAAGAATCTAAAAACACGAAGAAATTTGTTTCCGTTCACTTCTTAAAATTAATCCCATCGCAATATCTACAATTTCCTACTGAAATCCAGCTAAAAATTGACCAACGGTTTGATTAGGATGTATTCTGAAGTATTTTACGTTTTCAAGGTCAAACAAACGCGACCACAGACGTGTTTCCAGTACCGCTGCTCAACGAACACTGCAACGTTATTTATGGTAATGTCGAAGAGAGTGGGAGAATCGCGCATGCGCCTCGGAACACAACCGAGCCACTATTCTGTGCGTGTTTCTCGGTCAAATTCGACGAAATAATCGACGAGCATTTTCAGTTTCCTTTTTTATTCGACGGTTATATAAAAACCATATTTAGAGTATCGTTATCGCGATAAGAAATACTTGTTATCGAGCATTCTCCGAACCGAAGTTTCAATCTATTCTAGCTATAAAAATAACATTCGAACTGTTGTAAAAACGGCGAGCGAATTTTTCCAAATGGCCATTGTGCGCTGCAACATTACGAGATATACCGAGCGTATGGACGAATCGGTGGCTAGGCAGCAGCTCGAATCCAGACCAGAAATTCTATCAACGTGTAGTAATTGGCTGCAATCTCATTATAAAATAACCCGGATGGGCGGGGGCGACGAAAAGTCAAAAGAGTCGAGAGTTTAATACCAATAAAGCTGGAGAAGAGCTAATATTTATACACAAGACATTTGGCAAATTGTTCATTTGTGGAAACAATCGTAAAAGTTGATGAAAACGCTGCCGGTAATTGCATTATGATGGAATAGATAAAAGAGTAAACCGTCGAGAGATAGAGCAAAGACACACAGCAGCATAACGTTGGCAAGACGAAGACCGAAAATCCGAGAGTAAAGCGTGCGGCGTGGGCAAGTTGGCGTTTAGCGAACGCGGAGACGAGGGAAGAAGACGTGGAAGAAGAAAAAAAAGGGAAAACAGCAATTTGATTGAGAGAAAAGCTATTTTCTGACGAGGTTATTTCCTGTCTTTTCCTTCTCGCTCTCCTGAATCAGATTGTAAAGGATAAACCACGCGGAAAATTGACAATTCGATTTCAGTTTAGTTGGCGCTGCCCTCGTTCGCTATCCATTCAATGTTCCCGACCCCGGCCCCTGCCTCGGCTCGCGTATACATATAAACCAAAGCGAAGGGGGAAGAGCGAATGTTGTTGGTTCGGGCTGGCCACCGTGGCTATATATACCGTATATGTGCTCGATACCTATCGATTAAATAACAATATTACTTTCGCGATACTTGAAATTGGTTTTTCTTCCCCATTTCATTCATATATTACATTTTCGGGTAGTCGGTTCTTTTTCTCATAGCGAGCTGACGTTGATCCGTATATAGCGCCGCACCACTCCGCGCCGTCGTCGTGCGGTTAAAAATAAGGCACTCTCCATAAAGATGGTTTCCAAAAGTTGCGCCCGACCGACGTCCTCATCGGTATAGCGTTAAACTAATCGAAAACACGTAGGTACGACCTATCGTTATATTACGAGTATTTTCAAACATCTAATCTAATACCATGTTTCCCAACCATTTACCCAGACTCTCAATAACCAGCTTATAACTCGGTAGGATGAAATTTTTACCCTATGATTCTCTACACGTCGTTTCAAGCCGAACCACAGACATCGAAATGGAAGCTGTGTAAAAACGCTGCGTTATTTTAGCCATCACTGTGTCGTAGAGAAAAAGCAAATAGTATACAACGAGTTTTACGGCGGCATGGCAATAGTTTAAGAGTTAAAAAATGGGTATTTCTTTCCATCGCATCGGATCGTTTTACTTGCTATGTCGTCGTTCGGTTCTTATTTCGAATCGAAATCGTATCGAAGAGTTTTTAGATGGGTACTATGTTGTTTTTTTGGGGCAGAATTCATACAATGGAAATATGTATGGAAAGTTAGGTAACTAGGTATCCATATGAGATCTTGTAAACATGTATTCGATAATTTGTACAGAAATTTATAGACGTAGTTTGGCTTAGTTGAGGAACGCAATTTCACTCCCCATTTTGGGGTTTTTCTTTCCCCAGTTCGAATTCGTTTTCTCTGCGTATGTTTGAAAATTCCATCCACCGAAAGAGTCGTGAGTCACAACGTATCTGTTGCTTTGCTTTGGTTTGGAAGTATAGCGTTAATGGTAATAAAAAAAGTTAAGGAGGTGCTTCGCTGCTCGGTTTCAATTTATAAGCTTTTATTTTCATCGGGGGTTAAAGAATAGTCGTATAGGGTTTTGCTATTTCGATATTTGAGGGGTGAAATGAATGCAACTGAGTGGAAATATCTTGAACGTGTCGTTTTGGTTACGAATTTTAATTTGGGGTTTGAAGCTACATTGCGAGTGTGAGAAATTTAACGAGTAAGGTGAAGAAAAGAGAGAGTTTAAAATTGACCTTTTGCTTTTATGGAATGTTAGCTTGTGATTTTCCGAATATGATCGAGTATAGATATAGGTATGATTCATCGTAAGAATTCATTACAATGGAATTATGTCTCAGAAATATTACAAAGAAAGGGAAATGAACGAAGAAAATTTACCAGAGCAGGCTTCAAGGTCTGTTTTTGGGGGGTGGGGGGAGGTTAATCAACCCCTACGACTGAAAAACATGACATTTTAATGAAAAATCAAGGTTGAATGGAAAAACTTACGAAAGTGTAGATCTCTTTTTATGGAAAATCAGGGAAATTTTATATTTTCAGCAGAAATGGGCAAAATTATTCCCAAAACAATTTTAAATCAAAATCATGAAATTATTTTAAAAATTCTTGAAAATCATTTCATAAAAAATTATTTAAAATTGTGATGATTTTTCTCGTGATAAGAGATCATAATTCGTGAAAATCATTAATTGCAAAAAACAAAAAAAAAAGGAACCTCTTTTTTATCAGTGTACATAACTGGGAAGTTCGGAGCTTTAGACGATCCTAGCTCTTTTCTCATTATTGCCTTTTTAGCTCACCTCAATGATTTAGATCGTTATTTTAATGATTTTTCTACGCGAAGAAAAATCATTAAAATTAAATCCGTGTCGTTTAGTTATAGTTTGATGATTTTTTTCATAAAAATTGAAAATCACTCCAACAGAAATAGTTCTAAATCATTTTAATTTTTTTTTTTGTAAATGATTTCGCTCAGCTTTGATTTTGAGTGGAAAAAATGGCAAAAAATTGCATGTGGAGTCGGAAAATTTGAAAAAATTCTACCTATGCAAGCCAGAACTTTTCAATTTACCACCCCCCCCCCCTCCCCTCATCCCCCTTCCTTCCCAACAAACCAACTTCAATTCGCCCCTGAATGTACCTAAGTGAAAAAATCATGAATAGGTAAATTGTATCATCCTCAGGAGAAAATCTCAAAACTGAGCCTGACAAGTTCAAGAGGGTAAGAAAAAATTATTTCAGGGCTAAAAACTGATAATTCTCAAATTTTTATTTTTTCCAAATTAAAATACAAATTTTTGCTGCAATTTTCTTTCAAAAAAGTTTTCTAAGAAATATAGTGGTAGTGATGATTCTGATTCGAGGATTTAAAACGAAGTAATAATTTTGTTGGAGTGAGTTTTGTGAGAAGAACAGGTGAAAAAATGTCTAAAAATTGGTGTAATTATTGGTGGTGATAAGGAAGTGATTTTTGGTTCGGTTTTTAAAATTCATTCAACACTCAATGAAGGAAAAGTCATCGCTACTTTTTCTACATCGCTGTAAAATTCTGCGTTGAAATTCCCGTCGAATAACTTCCGCATCAAAAAATAATATTATGTTAAAATGTTTGAAAATTTTCCTTCTTTGAACATATAAGTAATTTGAGCTAGATTTGTGTTCGTTGGCCTCTTTAATGGTCCTGAAATAGTTAGGAACTGATCTGTTGACCTCTTTGAGAAATTTATGGTGGTGGAGAGGGGGAGGAGTGACGTATGGATTTGTCAATTAATTTTTCAATTTGAGTTGGTAATAATGTCGATATTCAAAATACTCAAAACTTACCTACTTTCCACGAATTGGCTATCCAAAAAATTACAACTAAGCTAAATCTGCTCCTAGGAGATGTTCGGTTTCAATGGGTCAAAAGACTCTTGCTTTTGAGATTTTGAAACCATTCTACCTAATTTTGTGATCAGTTCTGGAATTTTCAAAAATTACATTTGCCTTTTCTTTCTTGATTGAAAAAGTAGATGAGGTAAGCAATTTTTGCTTTCGCTCCCTTCACCAGCTTAATTCGTTGTGTTTCTTATTCTCTCCCTTTTCCCCCCTCCCGCATCATTTTTAAAGATTTTTGTCAGTTGACTGTGACTGCCACAAAATTTTCAAGTTTATTATGATTTTGATAATCTGGTAAAAAAAAAACAATTCTTTAAAATTTTGCTTCTGTTCATAATTTTCAAAAATCATTTTTTCAATTTTGTAGTAAGTATACTTTCATTCCTTTTTTTTTGTCTTCGTAGAAAATAATTCTGTTTTTTACCTTCTTGGACAAAAATATCAGGGTTTTTAAGGATGAAAACATTTCAAAAACACGAAAATAGCCCGAAAGCACAAAATTTTGATGAAAATTGATCAAAGTGAATGCAAAAAGGTATTGAAAAATGTTTCAATTTTTTTCTTCAAAATGGAAAAATATACCTAAGCACTTCATTTGTCAAAGCGTCAGATTTGAAATTGCTTAAATTATTTTTATTTGGAAAGGGGAGGATCATCGAACAAATTCGTCAAGATATTGGCACAAAAAAAAGAAAAAAGCTCAAATTTTCAGTTTTTAATTTCTTTACAAACCTTAAACGTTCAATTAAAATTTTGGAATTTGGTGTTTTTCAAATTGTAAATTCTTGCGAAGAATTATTGAACATTCATAAGCTCCCTTTCTTTCCTTCCCTCCCTTCCTCTCGCTGCATAATTTTTAATACAATTGCCATTAGGATAGATCAATTCATATTATTTCATTTCTAAAAACAAGAACAAAACCAGTTCAACTGTTAGGGCGAAAAGCTTCCAATCGCTGGTTTGAATTTCCATCCGCATTGATGAATTACTTCGAACCACGTGAACTAATTCAATTTCCGCAGTAATAAAAGTGTAAAACTTTCCTCCGTCTCATTTTCTTCGTCGCTTCTCAATTTCGACAATAGAATGCGAAAATAGGACCGATAATAGCTTTTTATAAATTACTCGAGAACTCTGCGAAGGATTTTTACGCACGAAAAGCAACCCGAGACCGGCGCGGTGACGGAGACCGAAAGGGGGAGAAGTTTAATCATTCAAATGATACTTTAATCAACGTTTCACCTATACTGCGCGATAAGAACGAGCCAGAAAGAGAGGGAAAGAAGCCAATAAGTCATTGAAAAATTGAAAGGTTTCTCGGGCTATGCGGACGGCGACGACGACATAAAACCGAGAAAAAAGAATAAAGCTGTTGAAATGTAATTCGTACGTTGTAAAAGCTGACACGAAGCAGGACGGTGAAAAAAAAAGCGAAAAAAAATTCTCCTGAAGGACCGATGAATAAGAAAGTATGTATGGCAGAATGTTGGCGTCTTGTAATATTTACCGAGATTGATTTCGGTGTTTTTGGAAATACGACTGCCGGACATTGGTACGTAGTATCTATATTTGAAAATCGTATAAAACAAACAAAACATGTACGTAGAATCTCTTTTCAATAAAGTTTTCAATTTTTTTTGCAAAAATAAACTTGTGAGGTTAAAGTTAAAAAAGGAAGAAAAAAGAGTAAATATAAATCCGAACGAGGCGACGACGAACAACGACTTCGGATATTCAAAGGGGTTGGGAGGGATGGAGGGTGAGCGAAGAGAGGAAAAAAATCGTGTGATAGTAACGCGTTAGCGTATTACGGGTAGGTATATGGACTGGCAAAAGGCAAAAGGCGAGCAAGAGCATCAGCAGCGAAAGAGTTAGAGAAATGAAAGTGGGAAACGAGCTCGCGGTAGAGAGGACAGGAAATTCGGAATTGGAACTTTCAATATAATGGAAATGGCTCGGAAAGCTATTCCTTGTTTTATATGTGATGCGCTGAGGGAAAGCTTTTGGTTTTTATTTCTTAGCTAATGGAGTAGGATGTAGCATGGTAGGCTGGGCGGTCGGTGGTGGGGGCAGAAGGGAAAGGCGAAAGACCGCGGAGGGTGTTAGGTTTGGTAAAAGGTAGGTGACAGCGGTCGCGCACATTACCAAAAAGGAAAAAGGCCTGTTTCTCTTCGTCTGATTTTTGGCTTGCGCGTATCTCGCCGTCTCGCTTTTAGAAGGCGGCTTGGCATGCCGGTTGCCTATCGCGAAAGACGGCGAGACGTTCGGGAGGGCGCGGGTGCGAGCGCGACGCGAGCAAATACCACTAAAAGCGATGTATTTGTATTTTAAAAGTAAAATAAATAGCGATGGCTGTACCGCAGCCGTCTTACGTCTTATTGCCATTTCATGTCGTTGGTAAAACGCACTCTGCGCGACCGTCTTTAAAGCATGTGCATTTGCGCTCGTTCGCTCTATGGCAAAAGGCTTTTCCAAATCGTGTTTAAATTACCGAGTCCGAAAGGTTTTCTCGTCTTTTCTGCTCGCGCCTCGCGCCGTCAACGTCGAGGTGCATTTTATCGAATTATAAAGCGACGACGACGACACGACCGTACACAGCATCTCTCACGTTTTTCCCCTTTTGGTTAATTGAACTCGCCCAGTACTCGAGGTAGCTTTTACACGTGCAGAATAAGCCGCCGAGTTTGAAAATTTTTCTCTTCTTTGGAACAGTGCTCGAGCTTTTAGGCCCGAATAAAGCATTTTTCGGATTACGTTATTGTACGAAAATGATTCTCAGTTAAAGTATATGATGTTGTTGTTGTTGGTATGAGAACGAGCGCCGAGGCCAAAGTACAGAAAATTTATAGCTTTTCGCGAAAGTTAATTTCACCTTAGTAACTATTAACGCTCGTTGAAGGTGTTTTTTTCTCCTCCTGGCGCCCCTCGACTCCGACGTATTATACGTAAAACTTGGGGAATGCGTGCGAGAGAATTTATTTCGCCGTGTTGAAATATACTATTTAAAATATTTAATCTCGTTAGGCGATTCGGATGCGAAAAAAAGAAAATTTAATACCGGGGCTTGTGCCGTTCGTCGAATAAGCCAACGAAGGTATGCGCCAGCGAGCCCGATGTAATAAAATTTTATATTAGCGAGGATTTCCGAATTAATAGTACGTTTTACACGGTGCTGGTGGCTGGCGTGTTGGGTAGTCACGTTTGGTAGCAAGGGGATTCTTCATCGATGGGTGTAATTAGCCTGAAAGTATGTGGATATGAAGTCGTCTATAATCAACGATGTTTATATTAATTGACAGCTGTAGTAAAATGATGAAAAATATAAATCATGCGAGGCAGCTAATTGATGTGGAGATACGCCGTAGAAGAGATTTATTGAACACACTGTAGGTAAATACTGCATGTTCACGAAGTCTTGCTCTTGCAGGGAGCTCTCAATTTTTACTGAATTAGGATAGCGACGTGCTGTCAATAGTTTTGAGGAGTCATTGTTCATCTTCAATTTGAGGAAAAATTTTTTGAAACAAAAACTTCAAATTTTTAGCTGGTAGAACTTTTTGTTTCTCAAAATTGAGTTAAACAGAAATATAATGAGTGCTTCAGATTGCGAGTTTCCTACTCTACAATATTGGTTATTAGAAACTTTGCCGTAGGAGACATCATTTTCATGTAAAACTTCAAATTATGTTATACTAATTTGAAAAAAAAAAAAAACGTAGAAAACTGAAACATTCATGATTCGATCCATTTTTAGCTCATTTTGAGGTGTGTTAAGAGGGATGGGTGGGGAGGGAGTTGGATAAATTATCAATTGTTAGTAATCACGTTTTTTTTTAAATTAACCTAATTTTGAGACCAACAACTTCTCTTCTAGAAGTTGGAGAAGTCTAAAATTTTGATATGGATAAATCCTAGAGTTGGTGGTCATTCCAAATTTTATTTCATCTAGAAACCAAGGTGTTATCAAACATTCAGATTTATCGACTTCACGTTATTTTCATTTCTGTTTTAGCTTATGCTTCTTACTTTTCTTTCTTTGAAAGTTTCCTATCTCCGTTCTTGACGCCACATTTGAAAAAATGTTCATACAAAAGTTATAAATTGAGATACTGGGAATAATTTTGGTCATTACGAAAATTTCGATTAGACCCCTCCCTCTCCTCCAATTTTGCATAATACGTATGAAAATCACCTTTGAACTTCGATTGTGCTGCTTACGCAATATCTCGATGCAATTTTGGCTTGCAGTGCAGCCAGGAGAGATAAAATAGATTAGAGATTACGGTACATTTGCCCGAATCTGAAAACCCGAATCGCCACTCGCCCGAATACCCATTTCCCGAATTATATAATCCCGAACACCGTTTACCCGAAAAATGTTATCTCGAATCTGAAATCCCGAAACTGAAAGCCCGAATGACGTAGCCCCGAATCTGTTTA
>FIZU01064630.1:0-12740 GCA_900064475.1 Pseudococcus longispinus
CCTTGAAAAAGTGTTCGAAATTTTTTGCAAAAAATTCTAAAAATCACTCTTGATAACTTCTACCATCCTTGGGAATTCGAAAACATTCGGTTGAAAATTGCCAAAAATGAAATTTTTAACGAAAATCCACATCTAACCCCCCAGAAGGGGTTAGGGTTGAGATATCGAGCTAAAAAAATTTTCACGGGGGTTTTAGATCATAAGGTCCAACTTCCACTGGATAATTCAAAATTCGGTGCTCAGGGCCAAATCACCCCTATAAACCCGGCTACGCTCTTTGGTCCATATTCTTACTTTCTACGCTACGTATTATTTTTTACGCTCGATTATACCTTCAATTACCTACTCGATGTATCGCTGAAGCTAAAGTGAAGTTTTTTTTCTTTTTACAGAAGTCAAGAATGTGATCCCTCCGGCTTATTCAATTTCGAACTCGAAATCGGTAAGTAATTCGAGTTGGATTTTTAAATATGTATAAATTGAAAGAGGGTGGAATTTTCAAAAACTTGGAAAACTAGCGAATTAAAATTCCGCTACGAATACGTGCGCGGTAATAAGAAATTAGGCACTGTGCGTAAACTATCCCCAAAGGGGCAGACAGGCTTCAGGCCCAACGTGCGATGTAAGAATCTCCCACCGAGACCCGGGTTTAGTTCACCAACAGCGGTATTTTAAACACAGCTTACTGCGAACTTTCGCAAAACTCTGTGGGATTATGGGTCGAGTGTAGACAGCCATCACGGTTCGGTAAACTCTCCGCAAAGGGGGGATGGCATGGCTTGGCGTATAAGAATGGTAAAATTTTGACTTTTCTAACTTACCAATATAACAAACAATAGGAAAACCGATATACACACCCGAAATGAAACCGTGTATTCTTCCAACTCGTCTCGTATTGCGCTGAAAAATAAACAATTTTTCACCCAATTCACGCTCGCGAGCTTTTTACATGGCGTATAAGGTTGAAATATTTCGCCAAAGGCGAAACGATTTTAAGACTAGCGTAAAATATTCACCGCAAAACTTTGAAATATGTGTTATATTATAGACAAAACGTTGCGAGTTTAGATAAAACGCCTGCATAACGTTTCAGCCATATAACTCGGCGGTGTATAGTTGCATATACATACATAGTATTCGAGTTATGGACAGAATGCGATGCCGGCGAGAACTATATAAAGTATCTTTGTCTTCGTCGTTCATAAATATTTCATCCGAGTGTACTTCGTTTTCTTGGTTAAAGAGATGAGTCCATCGTTTTATACCGTCGAGTGGTAACAATAAAGCTACATGGAGCTTTGCCCTTTGCATAAATGGCTTCCTTAATGATGATTACTCGTGTATTTTAATTAATTTCTGATATATCGTCGCGGTTTTCTTATTTCGTGCTACGTGTTTGTCATATTTCTCCTTTTCGTCTTTCGCACTCGGCTGTGGTAGTTTTTTAAAAAGTAAATTACATTCCGCAACGGAGTGTGCTTTTCTTTCTTGTTTTTTCTACCAGAGGAGTAAAAAAAAAATTCGCTCATTCGAGTGAAACGAAGCTACTCGTGGATAACAAAGAGATCGTGGTATCGTCATCGTTTATTACAAATATTTAGCGAGTTTGACGACACGAAATGTCAACCATTGTAATTCGAAATCGAAACCATGCTTAGATGAAGTAGACGCTGTATTGGAAAATTTTTCGTCGAGTTTTTTTTCGATTTTTCGTTGCGACCTTTTATGAATATAAGAGGCTAAGAGGCACGATAACGATATTGTGCATGTTTCACCACTTCCCGAAGGTGACTGTTTCCAAATGTGAAATTATGCATATTTCATGGAAATTGTTTATTTATATACGTATTCGCGTATGGCGTTTGTTGTCTGATGCGTGTCATACCGGGTGTTCCGGTCACAGTTCACCGCCTTCCATTTTGGTAATGCTGCAACCGAAAGTGCACGAATGTTGGCAGATTTGTCGACTGCGATATTACGTATTTAAAGGGGTGAAGTTGTAGTGTATTTGGCAGCATTTTTTCGGCAGTGTTTTTTTGGAGGAGTAGAGATGTGAAAAAAAGGGGGTAATCGAGTGGTAGCAGATTTTGCTCGTATTCTAGGTCATGACCTTTCAATTGAACTTTGAAATTTCCCCTATCGCCCGAAAATTTTGCTTATTTACATTTTTTTCTGTAATAGGAAAAACTTGAGGTGAATTCTGTTTTTAAAATTGAAAAACATTGGAATAGAAGTAACAATAGTTGGCTATGTATGATTAGGTTTGTTATGATGGTTGGTTTTGGTTTGTTTCTGTTCATTATAAATACATTGCTTGGTGCAAGTTCATCTGATTATTATCTTTATTAATTATACGACTTTGAAAAAATCGTTGAAAGCGAAGGCCTAACACATGACAAGAGGACACTCGTTATTTTAGCCAGTCATCTGATTTTCGTTCTTCATGTGACAGTTTTCATTCGTCACTTGGCATTTAAGAAATGTCAGTTTAAGATTTGATGAAAAAGACAATTTTTAATTTTGGAGCCTCAAATGCGAGAGGGAGAGGTGAGCAAAAATTTGTGTTCTTTTTCAATCTTATCTTTTTTGATTTCTTTAGGTTAATGTAAATATGAAAATTTGAATCTTTTTGGGTCCATGGAAGGGGGAGCAGATTCATAAAAACTGAATTTTTAGAAGTTTTAGACATTCTCTCGTTGAATTTTTGAAATGGTGTAAAAATGAAATAATACCAAAGTATAAGTCACTGGAGCACTTGAGAGAAGGAGTTGTCTTTTCTCCCTCAACACCATTTCAAAAAGTGTCGACTCTTGTCAATCTTGAAAAAATTTCAACTCTTCAGAAAATCAAAGTCAAATCTTCCTTTACTTTAATTTCTGTCGGATTTCTTGCCACATGCCACTTCATAGACGATGGTTTTGAAAATGCAGAAAATACGTTTTTTCTTCATTTTCAAAACCATCGACTTTGTACCTTTCGCATAAAAATTGAGTTTTTGGCCAAACTAAGGATGCTGCGAACAAATGCAAGGGGTGAAAATTGTTTTATCTTTCTCCAGTGAGCTTTTAGTTTTTTTCCAGGGTGCTTAGTTTTCGAGATTTTTGCAGTCAAAGTTGTTTAATTTTTTAAATTATCAGTTTCATAAATTTCCCGTGAAGATGGATTTTCTGGCCAACCTAAGGGTGCTACAAAAAAAATGGAAGGGATGAAAATTGAAGAGTTTGAAATTCGCTTCTTCCTATGAACTGTTAGTTTTTTCTAGGGGGATTAGTTTTCGAGATGTCTACAGTCAAAGTGGTTTTTTTTTTTTTTGTATTCATAACCATCGGCCTTCCTAAATAAGCCACCCTGTTTTTTTTAGGCCTGGCATGTAACGTTGGCTGATGTCGGGGGGGGGGGGGGGGGGGGGGGGGGGGGTAACTTGAAATTTGTCTTAATGCTTTTTAATGAAACGCTGGCTGATGACTTTTTGAACTTGAGGAGTTCCAGAGATTTCTGACTCGTAGAATTGGAAACTTTTAGACATCTGACTTTTGAGATTCTGTCTTGTTTGAGCCAGAGACGAAACTTGACCAAAAAACTGGGGGGCTTAAAGGATAAATTTGCCGGCTAATATTTTTTTTAAATCATAAATTTGCCGACTAATATTTTTCTTAAATGAGAAATTTGCCGACTGATTATCGATTTTGGCATCCACCTGCTTCGTAATTACATGTGCAAGGATTTTTTTGGTCGAGCCAAATAAAGTTCGTGAACAGAGCACTCAGGGCCTAAATTTCGTTCAGAAGGCAAAAATTGACCATCATTTTTAGGCATTCAAAAATACAAAAAAATGACAAATGAAAAAAAAAAGATTAAAATATACGCAGATGATTGGTATTTTGAAAAAAGATAAATTCGCAAATTCATCCAGGTAGGGTAAATGGAAGAAACTGTTTGAGATAAAGAAAAGTTGAGAAATTTTTTTGTAAATTTCGTTTGGAAAGCAAAAATTGGCCATTTTTGGGCATTTAATGATACCAAAAAAGTAAAATGAAAAAAATATGATTTCGGAGAAGAATTTCATGGAACATAGGGAAAGCACTCCAGCTTTTTGTGGCAACATTTTTGAAAAAAATTCGATCAGAAAACAAAAATTGACCAGTTTTGGGTATTTGATTGAAAAAAAATTACGAATGATGCGATCAGCTTTACATATAATTTGGCAAAGTTTTTAATTTCAACGTTCAAAACATCAAATTTCAATAAATGTTTAAAATAATTATAACGCTGATATTCAGATTTTTCGGCAAAACCTTATTAGCTTTATTCAAATTATACACTTGCCGATTTTTCTAGTTCGGTTTTTTGGAAGTACAAAAAAATCGGCAAATTTTTCAGAAACTGTTTGATAAATTTTCAGAATTTGACGAGTGTTTTAAATTTCGGCCAATTTTTAAAGTTTGTCGGCAACATTTTGCCGACTTTTTAACGAATTTTTGCCTGGGGGGTGCGCCCATTGTTTCGTCCCTGGTTTGAGCTTTGAAAAATTTAGAGATTTTGACTTTTTGGATTGAAAAATTGAGTTTAAAACATATACATGATTCAATGCTTTTCTGCGTTGCAAATAAACTTAATTTTTGATGAATAAAGAGAGGAAGGGGCCCTTAAGGTTCAATAATATCATCAATAATCTAACATATTTTCTCGCTTAAATCATTTAAAAAAACTTACTCATATTCGGTATTATAATTCGTATGGTAAAAAGTCCAAATAGGTACTCACCTAAAACAAAGAAACAAAATAGATTGTCAATTAGTTTAAGCTATATCGATTCGGTTATTGATAACATAATCCAAAATTCTATTATAAAATGTATTGGAAAAGTGAATTTCCAAAGCCGAAGAACAAAAACTGGTTCTTCATAATCTGTCATAATCGAATTGAAACGAAAAAATGTCGTTCAAAAAAATCATTATTTTCATCTGAAGTCACGCAACATTTGCATTTTCAAATTGAAAAAAAAAATTGAAGTTTGGGATTAGAGTCAAAATAGAGTCATGATTTTTCACCAATATTTTTTCTAATCAATTTTTTGATCCAAAAAATTAAACAATGATGATATTTTAATTCCAACGATTAAAAATTCCAAAATTTGCAATCAAAAATCAAAATTCAGTCATAATTTTTGACTCGAAAATAATTTTTTTTTAAATCATTATTTTTATCTGAAATCATGCAACATTTACATTTAAAAGTTGAAAAAATCAAAGTTTGGGATCATCGATTTTTGACCAATATTTTTAATAAGTTTTTGATCCAAAAATTACACAATGATTTTAATTTTATTTTGATTCCAAAGTTGGAAAATGCCAAAATTTGAAAACAAAAATCAAAATTTAGCTAGTCGCAATTTTCGACTCGCGAATAATTTTTTCTAAAATCATAAAAATTGTAACATTTTGAAATCAAATTTTGAAAAAGACAAAATTTTTAATCAGAATTCAGAATTATGGATAGGTATTATTTTTGACCAAAATTATCTATAATCATTTTTTTCTTGATATTTTTGAAGTAACAAAAATGACAAAATTTTCATTCAAAAGTTGTGGAAAATTCGTTTGATTTTATATCTTGAAAAATCCATCATAAAATTTTGATCTAAAAATCATAATTTCGAATAAAAAGTCTCTTGATTTCTAAAAAATATTTTCAAAATTGTAATTTAATTTCGATATTGCAGAAAATTTATGATTCTGATCCCTGGTCGGGGTCACATGACATTCATCCTTTTTCATGTGTACAAGAATAAATTTGTTCCTCCAGGTCTTCACTTTTTTATTGCCATGGTTTCTCAGAAACTGAAGATCTGCTTTCGAGTAGGTCTACTATCTGGTTTAGATAGGGCACTATAACAGGAGGTATGCCGGTCTGTCATTTTCTTCATTCATGAAAAATGCGAATTTTCATGTTTTGAAGGGATTTTGGTGGTTCTTAATACATTTTTGACCACAAAATCGCCAAAAAACTATTTATATTCGCGTGAGTAGTTCCAAAAATTGATTATTTAAATATTTATGAAAATTGATTATTTCCATCCGGATGAAAAAAAAAAATCAATTTTTGAAAATATTCAAATAATCAACTTTTGGAACTACTCGCATGAAAATAAATTGTTTTTTTGGCGATTTTGTGATCAAAAATGCATTAAAAACCACCCAAAATCCCTTCAAAACATGAAAATTCGCATTTTTCCTAACGGAAGAAAATGGCCGACCGGCACACCCTCTGTGGTAGTGCCCTAGTTTAGAGGGAGAGTATTTCGCAACATGTGAATTTACTCAACCTAGGAAAATTCTATCCTACGAAATAATCTATGTTCACATTTCGCTCGAATGCAAAACTGAAGGAACCACGACGCTGTGAAATTTTTTTACACTTCGTAGCTTCTTCAATTTTCACCTCGGGCAACCAATTTTGTTATTTTTTTAAATTTTCAAGAAGTACTCTGCATGCTATTTTGCCTATCTGCCATATCGAAGGATGTACAATGTGAGAAAGAAACACCATTCAACATTGATAAACTTTATCGCTTTCAAATCTCGAACCAGCATGTACCCTACGCAGCACTTGTGTGTTTTGAGTTGCGGTATCATCAAGTGGAAGGCAACGAACTGCTACCATAACACCCTTCATACATATACTCGAAGGTAATTTTTCGAATTCAACAGGGAAGCTCGTTGCTTTTAACAGCCTTCGGGGGTCTCGAGCGGTTTTTTCGTCATTCTGTGTGGTTAAACGAATAAAGTCGGGTATTCGGAGACGCATTTTCGGCGAAAGGGGGTTTTCGCGGAGAAGTAAAAAATATCAACCGAATACCACGTCAGATAAAGAATAATGAAGTAAGGAATGAAAATGGAAGAGAAAATTATAATAAAATACGTATACCAAAGAGAGAGAGAGAAAAAAACGCTAGGCGGTCGAGCCAGCCGCAAAAATACTAAAATAATATTTTAATAAGTTTCATACGAATCTGCGATGGCGGTACCCAGAAG
The DNA here is from genome assembly GCA_900064475.1 of Pseudococcus longispinus. Taxonomy (NCBI): domain Eukaryota; kingdom Metazoa; phylum Arthropoda; class Insecta; order Hemiptera; family Pseudococcidae; genus Pseudococcus; species Pseudococcus longispinus. Next base: position 7,035 of record FIZU01064630.1, read on the forward strand.
CGCGCCGAGTTATTAAAAATTTTGAATTATTACGAATGCGGTCAGGTTTATTCGAGTAGATTTTTATAAAGTTGGAAATATTTTATCCCTGTTGACCGTTTCCAGTTTATTTTTCTTGCAAGAAATATAATAATGAAATAAGATGAAAGGCTTAACGAAAAAGGAATTTAACAAGCTGCAAAAAAAAAAAAAAAAAATGAAACTGTTCATTAATTCTTTTCTCTCCTGGTTTTTTTCTCGTCCCATTGTACAGCGGCAAAAAAATATAGAGATGAAAAATGCGAGAAAAAATTTTCTAAAGAAGATAAATACGTTACGAGTCGCGTGATTTGCTAAAAACAAAGTAACGTAATGGATTGGCGCGGTGTCGCGAGAAAAAATTAATAAAATCAAATCGTTTAATATTTAATTTTCTATTAGATTATTTTTCTAAGTGATACGTGATTAGAGTTCGCACTCTTCATATATCAATGGAATAAATTACCTAAGCTGGAAGCAGAAAAACAGAGTATTACGATTGGAAAATTTTATACGAGGAAAAAATATAAATTTACGAGGTTTTTTTTTTGATCGAATGCATTTTAACTATTCGGTTTACTTTTTACGTCAAAATATGAAAAATGTTTCGAGTTTTTTTTTTTTTTCGTTGTTTAATTTTTTATCGTAATTCAATGGACGAGCTTTGCATTGCGAATGGTTCATTCGTTCGTGACCCGATTCCGCAGTATTTCTGAGCAACTACGTCGTATCGCGATTATATAATTATACGAAAGAAAAACACAATCGTCGAGTAAACGACGTAAGTATATACGTGCAATTTACACGTACGTACTACGTACTACGTATTTCCTAAGATGAATTATTATTGTTCGATAATACGAGATACGAGTTGGTTTTTCGAGTATCTTAAGTATTTGCCTTTTATATTCAATTTTGTATCATTTAAGAAGACGCGACGACGAAGGGTGAGAAAGAGAAGAGGGGGAATTACACAACGAACAACCGACGAACGTTCATGTGCAAACGTGTATTTCTGAACTTTGAGTAAACAAGTTCTGCCTTTTAGCAAATTAATCCATGTTAAAAGCGTATTCGATTCATTAACCCGGCGAACATTTAAATAAGCAAAGTTTAATTTTGCAAAACTATACAGCATCGCGTTGTATATACTCGTACGAGTGTAGAAAGCCAAAGGGGAGGTTACCCTTAGGCGAATTCTTGAACGAAACTTACAAGATTGCGATATTCGCGTGTATCCGAAGTTTACGTAAGTATAATGAAACCGGGGAGGAGTGGGTTAAGAAAAAGGGGGCAGGCGTTTGATAGGTTATATCTGGCTTGATTGAAGACTGATTTTTGTACGTGGAAAAGTTGATTGTTGGAAAGGGTAGGAGGTAAAGCCTCGAAGATGTTGGCAAGTAATTTTTGATTTTTGGTGTCTTTTGATGTTTGTGACGTTGTAATTAATCATTTTTTGGCGGGATTAATTTTGCGAGCTGGATTTGAATGCGGATTTCGGTTCGTACGATAAGTTACATGTACGAGTAATATCGATACCGTGTCGGGTTGGTGTTTGATATCGATAATTTCGTTGCTTTGAATAGCTCTATAGGTATTGCCGGGTTGGTAAATCTTGTTTTAATTCTGCGGTTAAGGGTGCTTGGTGGCAACGAACTGCCACGACCGTAACCGAAACACCTTTTATAGAGATGTGTCTAAGGTTTATTAAAAGCTGGCAAGATTTATTGTTTTTTGGACATTTTTTTGTAATTTTTCAAAGGGCCGATGGTGGACGAAATTTGATTCATTTTATTCGTAAATGGCAGAATTTTTGTTGGGAAATATTTAAATCGTAGATTACCTACCTGTGTTGTTTTTCGGTCGGGTCTCCTCCTCATGAATTACATCAGATGGCAGGACTTTTTAGAAAATTATTCAGATGATTTAAATGAACCATTTGGATCTTTTGAACTATCTGAACAATCTGATAGATCACATAGAACCTTGGGATAAGAGATTAAAATGCCTATATGTAACCTTTAGGGTCACTTAGAGATCATGAGGTCAGAATTTGAACGTCTTAAATAACTATTTGAATCATTGAGAGAATTTAGACTCTTATATTTCTTCAAGTAAGTTGGAAATCACATGATCAAAATTTGAATATTAAATTATTTGGACCTGTATTTAAATGGCCATTGGAATTGTGTTGGATCATCACTTTTAAACATTCAGATCATTTGGACAAGCATTGGGACCACCTACAGATGTAACCCTTGGGGTCATTTCAAGATCACAAGATCAGAATTTGAACCTCCTGTAAGTGTATGTACACTATTTTGGACTATTAATTCAACCAGATGGAGCATTTGAACAGTCATTTGAATCGCCAATATAAGTATTTAGATTACTTGGATAACTATTCAGATGACATTGGACTCCCAAGTCAACGTTTATACATCACTTCGACCTCTCAGACAACAATTTAAATCACTTGAACACCTGGAAAATCTTTTGAAGACCTTGGATAATTTGGACAATCACGTTTCCCTTTTGGAATTCCTCTTACAACAATTGGATAGCCTTGATAAAAGTATAATACTGCAGGCAGGGTCGATTTCAAGGAGCTCGTCTTCCTGATCTCCGTTGTTTTTTTGCTCCTTTTCACTTTTGGATGGAAACCGAACTTGTTTCTCAATTCACCGTGAGGAACTGTTTGCTAAGGGGGAGGGAGGGGTACTAATTAGACTCATTCAAATATTCTTTTGGATAAAATCCAAGATCGAGATCGATTTCTCAAGGTGTCTAAATGTCTACAGGTAGTGAAAGTAGTGAAAAAGAAATGATTTTAAATGAAAAAGTAGGTAGTGAATTAAGTTAAAATTTCAAAATAGAAGTAATGAAAAACTGAACATGGTGTCTACAGGTAGTGAAAGTAGTGAAAAAGTAGTGATTTTGGAGTAAAAGTAGTGAAAAAATGGAAATTTGAAAATCTAAAATTCAATTTTAGTCGCTAAACGAAATAGTTATTTTTTTCTTTGTGCTGGTAACATTTTAAAATATAATTTTTCTTATTTGAAAATTCTTCTGTAGTAAACTTGGATTGTAAATTTTTTTGGTTGAAAGGGGGTCGCCTTTTTAAGAAGGGATTAATTTTTGCTGGAGTCCTTGATTTTCTGCGAATTTTTCGGGGACTGAAAATTTTGGGGATGGTAGAAAAAAAGATGGTGAAAAAGTAGTGGAAAAAAAGCCCTGTAAACACCACGCTGAAAAAATTGAAAACAGGGACGACAAGAGAAATATTTAAACTGTTGAAATTTTCTGTTCTGAATGTTTTTTTTCTGCAAACAAATTTTGCCCTCGCGTCTCTCAGGTTCAAAAAGATTTCCAAATAATTATTATCTCTCAAAATTTCTGATAAAATGGTTTTTTTTTTTGGTCACACCAGTCGCCCATTGTGAATGGGTTGAATCAGTGGCATATTTAGGAGGGTTCGAGGCCTCTGTACACCCGTTTTGATGACTAATTTGTGGGGAAAAAATCCAAAAATGATTAATTTTTTTTCAAAATTTCACTTGAAATAATTTTTTTCTCATTGATCCCCCCTCTCCCATCCCTTGAATATTTGTCTGGGTACGTTAGGTACTGCTTAAATAATTTTTTTTGGTCAATTTAGCAGAGAAATGTAATTGAAATTATGTCGTATTTGGCAAAGTGGTTTTCTGAAAGTTTTGTTTAAAGAAGTGAAGTACCTAAGGTAGTGAAAAAATTGTGATTTTTCTTGTAGACACCTTGATCATGAATATGAAATTTTATCAACTCCCTACCCAACCATGTTATATCTATTTATCGTTTTAAGTGCTTGTGAAGTTCGTTGGGAAATTTCTATATTCTTGAGTAGCCTTTGACCCAAGTACTTCAATATTAAAATGTTAGCAGCAAATTTTGAATTTCTACCTCACAGTGAACATTCAAATTTTGAGAATTTCCAAAAAAAATCCAAATAATGAACCAATTTGTGTTGTGTATGTGCTTCAGGCTTTCTTAAGACGAAACAAAAAAGTCATATGCACATTTTGCTTTTTATCAATATCGAAGGGGTGAAATGTGAGGATGACTTCAAATTTGGCATTAGGTAGTAAAGGTACCTATATTTTTGTAACAAACTTTTGAAGAAAAAATCGATTGTTTATGAATAGGTAAATTCATAAGAACAATGCTAATAAGAAAAAATTTAATTTATCAAAATTTCAACACGAGATTTTCATTTTTATGTTTTTTTTTATTAGGTAGATATGAAATATTGAAAATAATTTGAAAGTTCTGAACATCATCTAGGTCTTTCAATGTTGATGAGAGGCAAATATTGCTTATAATTTATTTTTCTTTTTTTAACACACTATCAATTTCATCATTTTTTCCCAACATTTCTGTCCTCAATCCCCCCCCCCCCCCCCCCCCCCTGAAAACCCCACTCGATCAAGATACTTGGGTCAAGAGTTTCCGCTGAGTGATTGAGACCCCTCTCTATTAAAATCCTTAGTGAACATTTTCAAGGTGTCTACAGGTCATACAAGTCAAACAAAAGTCATACTTTTGACTTCAAACTTCTGTATTTTTTCTTGAATCAGCTTATTACTTATTCAAAGACTTTCCTTCTCGCAGGACAGATTACATTCTTAATTGTATGAAAATTCATTGAAAATGTAGAAAAATTTGTGGAAAAATCATGAAAATTGCGTCAAACGGCGTATAAAAGTTCATAATTTCATGAAAAGTCACTGAAAATGTTACAAAAGTTGGGTAAAAGTCGCGAAAATTGTCCAAAAAGTTGGAAAGTTGATCAAAATTTCATCAAAATCATTGCAAATGTTGAGAAGTCGTGAAAAATGTGTAAATTGGTGTATAAATAGTGATGTTCACTTTTCTGAAAAGTGATATTTTCGTGAAAAAAATGTGAAAAGTGGCTGAAAAGTGTTGAAAAGTGTACAAGGAAAAGTTCGAATACTAGTCAGAAAAGGGCCGTGTGGAGTATCGTTTTAAAGCTCTTGTTAAGAGCTTCACAAAGATGCCCTCAAAAACGAAAAATTATGGAAAACTTTTCTATTTTATTTAATTTTCGTGGAATACACTTTTCTTTAAAGTAGAAAAAACAAACAAACAATTTCAACATTTTCGATGGCTTGTTTCATTTGAGAGTAGACAAACAAATCCAGAAATTCTTCAACCTGATTGGTTTGCCTTCATCATAAACAAAGGAGATTTGCTCAAAATGGAACTAATGCTGTTTTGTTTTTCCATTCTCAAGTGAAACAGATGAGTTGATGAATTATATCGCCGCGCTCAGACGACTTAAATTGACATGTCACTCGACTTCTTTAATTTTTTAAAAGTATTTTTCACACACTAACTTTTCTTTTCACAACTTTTCAACGAACATATCTATGTATAAACGATTAAAATTCATTGGAAATAATGAAAAATTTGTGTAACAGTTGTGAAAGTTGATCAAGAGTTAATTAAAAGTCACTGAAAATATTGAAAAAGGCTCTGCTGTGGTAAGGGGGTCAATCGGCCTCTGGTCGAAATTCAAAATTTTTTTCATGGCTTCCGATTTTTTATAGTAAAAGATGATTTTTGAGCTTTGGTGGCAATTTTTTCAACTTATTTCATGTAAAATTTTTTCAAAATCAAAAATACTCAATT
>FIZU01064634.1:0-49307 GCA_900064475.1 Pseudococcus longispinus
AAATTTCATCAATTTTTTTCCAGTAGATCTCTAGATCGAAAGGATCAAAGTTTAATATTGCTCTTATGGAAGTTAAGACGGGGCAGGTTATGCAAAAAAGTATGCGGAATCGGCCCTTAAAACAGTGATAAGAAGATTTAATACATTTTTTGGTGGTGATTGACTTTTTCACTTGGCAAACGTTTCAAAGGACGAATAATGATGACTTTTTCTAATAAAAATTGTCTGGAATATTCTTTGGAATTAATCTTTGGGCAATTTGTCGATTTATTTTTAAATTACTTTATTTTAAACCATTCCAGATATTCAAAATGGCATGAAAACTTGATTTTATAGCAAATTGGTTGAAACCGGTTTCGTCGATACCAACTGTATTGATCAGTTGAATTTTTGATCATGAATCCAGTAAAAGCTGTACTTTTATTCTAAAAATTCATCTCGTCAAAAAATATGCTTCTTATGTCATTTTCAATCTACGAGAAACCAGTTATCAAGAATTTTATAACCGGTTTAAACCGGTTTGGTTTTGATTTTTTCTGTTGTAATGTCTGATTTGAAGTAGTGTTTCATTATACATTGAAATATGGTTCATCAAAAACCGATTTTCTTGCAATTTTGTAATCAGTTCAAACCGGTTTTGTCAAATTTTTTCAAGCATTGTGGTTTTCAAAGTTGCCACTTGGGTTAGACATTATGTTAAAATCTACCTTTTTAAAGTTTTCTTCATAAAAACCAGTTTCTATAAAATGTTGTATCCGGTTTAAACTGGTTTTTTCGAGATTTTCTGTTACCAGTGTGAGTATTTTGTAGTGTAATGCGGTGCATCAGTTTAAAAATTTGTTTTCATTTTAATTTTCAAAATCTTTCTTCATAAACCAGTTTCTGTAAATTTTGTAACCGGTTTAAACTGGTTTTTTCGAGATTTCCTGTTACCAGTGTGAAGATTTTGTAGTGTAAGGTGGTGCATTAGTTTGAAGATTTGTTTTCATTTTCATTTTCAAAATCTTTCTTCATAAACCAGTTTTTGTAAATTTTGTAACCGGTTTAAACTGGTTTTTTCGAGATTTCCAGTTACCAGTGTGAAGATTTTGTAGTGTAAGGCGGTGCATTAGTTTAAAGATTTGTTTTCATTTTCATTTTCGAAATCTTTCTTCATAAACCAATTTTTGTAAATTTTGTAACCGGTTTAAACTGGTTTTGTTGTTGATTTTTTTCATCGAAATGAATTTTGGAAGTTTTCACTTAGTTTGGAAGTTTGTTTTTCTTCAGGAACCAGTTTTTCCGTAACTTGTAACCGGTTTGAATTGGTTTTTTGTGGTTATTTTGTAATCAGTGGACATATTTCAAACAATGAGATCATTTAATGATGTATTTTGCCTTCAGTTTTCAAAATTTTTCTTGATAAGCAAATTTATCTGAAATGTTGTATCCGGTTTAAACTGGTTTCTTCGCGATTTCTTGTTATCAGTGTAAAGATTTTGTGGTGAAAAGTTGTAAGTTGGTTTGAAAACTTGTTTTGATTAAATGTTTCTTGATAAACCGGTTTTCCTACATTTCTGTAACTGGTTTAAACTGGTTTCCTCGGTGATTTTTTCATCGACACGAATTTAGAAAAGTCATCACTTAGCTCAGAAGTGTGTTCTTCATGAACCGGTTTTTCCGCAAAATTGTAACCGGTTTGAACTGGTTTTTTGTGATTATTTTGCCATCAGAGTGATGATTTTAAACTAAAAGCTCATTTAATGACGTGTATTGCCTTTTATTTTACACTTTGTTTTTTGTGAACCGGTTTTCCAAACAGGTACAAATTAATTTAAACCGGTTTAGAAATTTTATTTGCGCTTTTTCCTGCCAACACAAGAAAATTTTCGATAAACTGTCTCACAATTGACAATTCTTCTTTCTCTCTCGCCATTTTGTTTAAAAATATACCTACCTACGTTCTTTATTGATAGACTAAATTGATGAACGAGAAGTCAGCTGTGTATTTCATTGGAAAATTAGATTCATTTTTTGATAAAAATTTTACAACAAATTCTCACATCGGGGGTGTTTGAATAGCAGGAAGCTCGTTATCTATCAAATTATATAATCTACGTATATCGATATCGCGGCGGTAAAAATACTCGTGTATTATTATATCGCACTTCTGCCAATAAGATGAAAATTGATAGTAATTGTACTAAAATAAACGACCCAAGAGACCAGAAGTTTGATTGAGATGAAAAATTTCACACGTTGTACGTGTAACGTGAGGATGACGCGACGTCGACGACCAAATACACCTGAACGATCGCGTAAAATGCGTCGTCGTCGTCGAATGAATTGTATATGCGTGCAACAGTTTGCAATAAAGGTGATTTAGGTACATTTACGACGTTATGCGAATAATATCATTATCAGTATGAATTATCGTTCGTCCCCGGGCGAGTGAAATGTAAAATGGGTAAATTGGTGTGAGGAAAATTCACCTACATGCACGTAATACGTCGAACACTCTACGTCGTAAAAAATATTTTCGTTAGGTAATTTCGAGATGTTATTTACCTAATACGAGTATTTCTACATAGTTAAAATATTAATAATACTCGTAATATGAACCGGAACGAAGGTGAACGTGTAATGTATATTCTATAAACGAAATACGTGTGTTATCGTTTGTTTATATCTTGAGTGGTTGTGCTCGTATATGTGAGGGAGGAAGAAAAAATTCAGCGGGAGAGATAGAAGTGGTTGTTTTCGAAAAAATATAACTATATTCTGGTTTGAATTATTCATTTTTTGCCTGTAGGGCGGTTACGATAAAAAATTAATAACTCTTTCGAATACATCACAAAATCAATTTAGTATTGACCGCGTGTTGAAATGGGGTGAAGGGCGAAGGAAAGGGTACTTTTTTAAAGTGCTTTCAAAGGTTTCGCTTAAATGCTGGTTTTAACTAACTACACATATAGAGGATTTTTATCACTGCTTTTTATTTTTCCATTCGATAGGAGATGAAGCAGAGTAGAGGGTATTGCGAGGGTGTAACATGCTGAGTTTAAATTGCTTTGAAAATTTTTTCGTTGTCGATATTGCTGCTCAGAGGCGTGCGATTTAATGCGTGTTGTAATTTCATTTTGAAACTTGGAAAGAAAATAGTGTCAGGGGTGAAGAGCTTGTTGCGAGTGGTGGAATTTATTTCAAGGGAGAAGAAAAGAGATAGGTGGATGACGTCGTGTTGCGTTACCAATGTGTTGCTCGAATGTGGAGCAAGGTGAGGTGTCAGAAGGGAGATATTACGGCATGTAAATTGAAATCGTCGAATGTCAAATGAGGTGTATTCGAAAGAATAAGAATAACGTTAAGTTTTTTTGTTCGAGTTGATTATTCACGCTGCTGTGGCGTTTTGTAATAACGAGATATGTCGCATTCGAGAAGATTTCGATCAGAATTCCCCCTTGTGGTTGTCTCGTCGGTATCATTGTTACCATAGATGACGACAACGACGAGTAGTAGAATTTTTTCTCATTTTTTTTAGAATTTTTCAACTCGGATGCGATCATATGATGTGGTGTATTCGAGACGACGACACCATGTCGTCGGATTATATTGTGATTGGTGATGCTGTGATAGGAAAATATTAACTGGTGTAAATCGATTCTTTGGAAAGAGAATCGACGCGATTTTTCAACAAGTTTTTATCGTATTCGTGTAAGTTCGTTTTCGAAAACGAAAGCAAATCCGTGAATTCAGCGAGCGATTTCGAAAAGCTGTCGAGATGATTGGACTTTGGTCGTATACGAATTTCAGATTACGTAATTCGAAATGCGAAGTTTTACTAGGTTTGTAACCATTTTATAACCTAATATTAATTCATCGTTGGTAACAACGGACCCGAGTATCGAATTTACTTCGTCAAGTTTACTATGACGATGCTAATTGAATAATTAGAAATAGACGTACGTCCCCTTTGATTTTATGAAGTGTATAATCATAAAACTTCACGGCACGATCGAGTCGACCAAAAGTTCGACTCAATGAAAAGCACGAAAAAGGTGAATTAGATTTTGACGTTTTGCTGAAAACCCAATTTGACCAAGATTTCGGTTTATAGATAAAGTTGGAAATTTATCGTCCCTGTTCGAACGATAATTTCCGTCGTAATTGATGGGACCATCGAACGGAATGAAAAGTTGGCGGAGTCTTGAAACCGTTTAATTAGACTTTGCAGCCGATAGATTGCAGTTGATGAACTAGGAAGGGTTGTGATAGTCTGATAGGGATTGAAAAATTCCTGGCAGGATTTAGAAAGTGAAAAATTTGGGTGAATGGAGAAAAAATGAGCACAGTGTGGAAAAAAATGTTTGTGGTTTTAAACGGGTTTCATCTTTTCACAACGATTTTAAATCTTTTATCTTGGCTTATGTTGTCGAATTTCGTCACAATAACAGTTTCTTTGTCAAAGTAAATTTTGTGAAATGAATACGAAAAAAATAGACGACAAGTTTAGATCCTAGAAAAAAGATTAAAACATTGATACGATTGATCGCACGTTTATCTGTATCAACTCTCTTGGGATGAAGATGATAAAGCAGCGTGCATGCAGTGTGTTCAATTCACGGTGTCATTAACCTCATAGTTTCAGTGGTTCAATAATAATAAGTATTTTTCACAGTGAAAACGAAACTGTAAGTGCACTCGTCTCGTGTTTCATTTTTATAGGACTTTTAGAGCTCTTCAAAATGAACTATAAGCTTTTGCCTATCTGCAAAATTAGCAACATTGTGTAGAAAAAATTTAATTTCAAGAAGTTATGCTGATTTTCATCTCTCAAATGGTTGTAGCTCCAACAAATTTTGAGTTAAGCAAAATATTAATAGCTTATTTTGTAGAGCTTAAGAAGCTCTACAAAAAATATATAATACGAATTTTTTGCAACTCCCAAATTGAAGGAGCTACAATGATTTGAAAACTTTTATGCATTATAACTCCTTGAATTTGCGAGTTTGAAAAAATTTGTAAAATTAATGTTTTGTAGAGCTTTTCGAGCTCTACAAAACGAGTTGTCAATGTTTTGCTCAACTGCAAAATTAAAAAAGCTACAACCCTTTAAAAAATGAAAAGGAGCATAGTTTCTTGAAATTAAAATTTTTTTTCTCCAAGATAAATTTTCAAAATGGTCTCTTTATGTCGTCAATTTTGCAGTTGGACAAAACCCTATTAGCTAATATTGTAGAGCTCCAAAAGCCCTACAAAAATGGTCCTTACAAAATTTTGTCCAACTTGAAAATTGAAGGAGTTATGAAGCCTATAAATTTTTAAATCATCGTATAGCTCCTTCAATTTCAGAGTTAGGTGAAACATGAATCTAAGTAACTCATTTTGTAGAGCTTGAAAAGTTCTACAAGCAAGTTGAAAAAAAACTATATATTATGAACGTAGTTGCAACGTTTTAAAAAAATTAGTGGATAAATTTGCTCCTTCAAATCTTGTGGTCGGTAAACATGCACACACTTATGTAGTTTGGGTAGCTGCATCTCTGGTTTGTAGGCGTTGCACTCCCACCAGAACACCCTGTAAAGGAGTTTCTAGAAACGTTCTCAACGTGTAGGAAAAACTGTTGCTTATGCTGTGTTTTTGAAAACCTGGATCTATTCCAATTCATTTGGTCTACAGAAGGTCGGAATCTGTTGCATATATTTAGAATGGCGAGATTAATGGCAGCTGGAGCATGAATGAGTCGGGGTTAGAAAATACAACGTATGACGATCGTTTACACCACTTTGAAAAGTATAAGCGAAAGAGAGAACAACTTGGAGACACCAGTTCCAGATAAATGCAAGTGACATTGATGTAGATACGTTCATAAAAAGGGGGAAAATGATACTCACCTATGAAATGTGTAATCATAAGGAAATTTATTACTTGGGTGCCTTCGTTTGTGTGACGGTTCTATCAATTGTAGTTGGTGGATGATTGGTTGGAAAGTTGCCCAGAGCAAGTAATAGCTTTCCAATGACAATATCATTGATGAGAGAGAAACCAAAAAAAAAAAACTGCTGTGAAGATTAAAAAGGTCTATAAAGAGTTAGTAATTTTCAACTGAGCGATTTATGAGAAAGAGTAGGTATTTATAAAGTACATAAAAAGGGGCAAGCGAAATGTGACAGAATGTAAAACTCATTTACAGTTTGCAATATGTGCAAGCACGTTTCTGCCTTATGTCACATTCTTTGTATAGAACAAGAGTCTATAGCTGTACACGAATACAAAAAAAAACTACTTGGAGCGAATTTTCGTTGTAATTTGTCATGTTGCATATGTCGTCGTACAAGGAGCAGGTAAAGTAATTCACGCCTTGTTGCGTTGTCGACTCTGGTGCCTGTGTGTTAGAAAAACGATCGTCGTCGTGCTCCCGGAGTTAAGAGTTACAGCAGGGTGGCGAGGGTGAGAGGAGACTCTACATATGCGTGTGCTAGTTGATTAAAATAAAATTTAGTGCTGTTCGTGTTCGATGGTAATAAATGCGTCGTTGTCAAAATTTGATGAATCGATGGTTAAAATGTTTATCTTCTTCATATATGTACGTGGCTTGAAAAACAATCGAGAATTTTTCGCTGTTTGGGTGAGAAAGAGAGAACGATCGAGGCGAGATGAAAGGGCGTTAAAGCTGATTAAACTTTGAAATGTGGATGCGAAAGCGGAGGCGGTAAATTGAAAGTGTAATTAAATGTAGGAGTTTCGTGGTCCATATTTTGCTGTACGTTGATCGAGATGTCTGGCTAGAGGAAAAATCTTAATTTTTTTATCGAAGGCTGGCTCGAATTTTACGTCGTTCAGGGTCATTTAGGCGCTAATTTTTAACGAAGTTTTGAAATACGTCTAGATTCGATAATAAATTAATAAAGGGATGGTATCGGAATGGAGAAAATGTTGATGTTTTCGCTGCTAATTAATTTAAATCAATTCTTATACCATCGGGAGGTAATATTTCGAAGGAAAAAAAAACACTGAGAAAGTTATGTTTTCCAGTGATGCAACCATCTCAACAGCGATACAACTCCAATTATTTTGCTAGACCCGTTTATCTTTTATTAAAATTATTAATAAAATCACAAGGTGTAGCGAAACAAAGTTAGTAAGCGAAAATGGTAATTTGCTAATCTATAATGTTGATTATTTTTGACACAAAGTATAAAGGTAAGGGAACCCAAGGGGATGGGTAGGACGAATAATCAAAGAAAGAAGAATCGAGCTACGAGAAAGTGGAAATTTGAACACCGAAGATTCGTTTAAAACTTCGTCGTATTCCAAAAGCTAAAGACAAAAGGCGAAGTGAGGAGCACATTGAAAGTAGAATTTGGGGAAAACAAACGCTTGTTGATTTATAGGTTTCAATTATGTTGAGTGTTAAGCAACTCGTTGGCTCAAGTAAGAGGGTTGAAATAGGTAAGGGGGAAGTAACGCAGCTATAAGCGGAGCATTTTATATAAAATTTGTATTATAGACTCGATGGTTAATCGTATTCATCGTTTTTGCAAGATTAATACCGTGATATTGAATGTAGCTCGTTCGACAATGGAAATATTGCTATACATTTGCATTCGATTAGTATGCTTATCGAGCTCGATACTGTAATTTTTTCTCCAGCCGTTATTACCAAATCAGGTACGAAAGTGAAATGCTTGTTCCCAGCTTTTTAGATGAGAGGAAAGAGTATATTTGGAGGATAATGATTATCGTCAGTTTGGTGGTTAAACTGGCGAATTAATTTTGATTGATTATGTTCGATGGCGTAGTGATTTATCGGGGTAGATACTTGAATTTTTTACCAGAAAGGTTGAGAAACAGGTAGAGAGATTGGAGAAGACGTTTAAGAATTTTTTTTCAATTTTTTCCTGTCTGTTTTTTTCTTATTCCTTTTTTGAAAGTTGTTTACTTGAAAAAATCTATTTTTGTGGAAATCTGATGATCCTTTTTTCTCTTATTCTTACCAAGGAAGTGTACTCGAGTGATGTCTCATCCAAATTTGAATGGAGAGTGGTATTTTTTGAAACTCTGTAGCTGAATACAGCCCACAGGCTGATTGTTCGATTTTTGACCAATTTTGAAAAATCTAAAATTCTTTTTTCAGTGAAAATGTAGCAACTCCTAAATCTGAATTTTACCATTTCCAGCCATTCTGGAACCACCAGTGCAAATCTGATTTTTTTTAGTACCTATTTTTCAATCCCTTCAGAAGGTCCAAAAATTAACGTCAGTTGCTGGAAATTTGGATTAGGGTGGTTTTTGAACATACGCTTTCCAAAAACCATACTCTCGTACAAATCTGGGATAGATACCTCAACCGGTTCCGTCATAATTAAGAGAACATTTCTTCAAGTCATTCCTTGGTCTTGAAAATGTTGGTAAATAATTGATTAGTTCGCCCCATTGAATGCCCAATGATTCCAACCAACAATAAAGCAGCTTTATCTTCAAAGAGAAATATTCCCAATGAATTAGTACAAGGCAGCAAGGCTGTAGTTCACCTGCATTTTAAATTTACACCATTTATGTTTTCCGGTGAGACGATCTCGCTATTTGGAGATTTTTTAGATCTCGTTTATGTGCACAGTTTCGAACAAAATGTACGTGACATAGTCAGTGTGCGTGCGAATTGTTAAACGAGACCAGATTTATCTGCGACAATACCATAGTCAGTGACAGATTTACTATTATCTCGCCATATAACCTAACACACCCATCAACGATATCCTTGAGGTTGGCAGTGTACTGTATTCAGTGTGTTATGCCTACATGTGCGAATGCGTATTCGTATGTTTATCAATGTATCGCCTCCATAGTTAATTTACAGATTACGATGGTTGTTGTTTTTGTGTTTTCTCTCACCACGTAACTTATCGCAGTTTGTAAAGACGATTTTCTAATTTTACGCGTTTTCTATGTGCAGGTTCGATAATGTTTCATGTCAGGAGAAGACCGGCCGATTATCATCCTCGTAAAAGAAAGAAAAAACCGCAGCATAAATGGAATCAGCATCAGTCCGGCAGTAACGAATTGCTCGAGTATCGCTACGAAGACGGATTAGATAGGTTACCATTATTCTTAGAACTAAATCCAGGTTCGTACTTTCAATTTGTATAATTATTTGGTGATGGGGTTGAATATTGTGGTGCGATAGTTCTGATTTTGTTGGAATAAATGTTAAATTAAGGATAATTATCTGTCAAAATAACAATGGCAGGTGTTTTCATTTTGAAAAACTGCGAACATTATTCCATACTTACTCCTGGTATAATTTTTGAGCAAAGTTGCACCGTTTGGTAAATTTTGTCAGTTAATGTATAACCTGATTTACTCTATGGATGAAATAAAGTACACAAATGGAAAATTCCTTTCGCTAGTTTCAACTTCCTAAATCCTTTTTTGGTCGTATTCCAAAATTTCCCATGATAACTGCAATTTTATAGCATATTACGTTATTCATAGATGTGTATTATGTGTTTTTTATTACCACGATACATATACATAAATAAATGTTGAAATTTCGCCGTAATATATTTGACGAGGGTTTACCGAAGCTAGAAAATAATGGAAAAGAAAAGCATGCTGCGGATAAATGTGACGGCGGGTGCGTAGGATTTTTTGGACAACGTTACACGTACAAATACGTAAATTTTCCATCGCATGGTCTGCTTATGACATATACGAACGAGTTTTTTGTGTATGACATGCAGACTAGAAAGAAACAAAAATAAATAGACATTGGTTTTCGAAAATATTCGTTTAAATTATGTATATTAAACGGGTCAGTTCGACAGTTGTGGGCCTTATTATAGTTTCAGGTCGGTTTGCTCGCGCAATTGATGAGCAGTGTAATTTGGGACTGGTAGCGTTTTGGGAAATGAAAAGAAAGGCGAGATGCGATTGTTTTAATTCGTTTTCCAAACATTTCTGTTTCGAAGATTAAGGTAGCTTATTGCTCTGAGAATAGGAAAGGTAACATTCATCATTATCATTATCATCGTAGTCATCAAAAATAGAAATGAGAGAAAATTTCTAGGTATCCAGGTACAGGTGAATTGTATTGCTCTAAAGATTTTTAAATTTTCCATCTGAACTGGTTTTCTAGGTTCAAACAATAGGAAAACTGTCGTTACAACTGGTTACCGTCAAAGTTGCAGTATTTCTGGTTTTTGAACCATAGGAAAACCAGCATAACCGGTTATTCTACCTGTATTTTAGGGTTATGTTCAAGGTCGTCTGGTTTTAGAACAAAAGGAAACCGGTCTGGCTGGTTTATTTAGATGGGAACGCTATCTCTGGTTTTCAACAATAGGAATACTAGTCAAACTGGTTATTGCTGTTGTCGAATTTAAATTTTTTGTTCTTTCCATTTATTTTTTTCAATTTGAAGCGATAGTTTTGAACGAATCAACGAAAGCTTGGAGGAAAAATGTATAAATGTAAATACAAAATTCCTTTTCGGCACTTTGAAAATGCAAACTGTTAAACCCAAAGCGACAATATAGTGAGGAAATAACAATAACAGATACAAAATGGTTTCTTCGGATTTAATATAATTAATTTTCACATCCCTCGAGGGAAATACACAGTTGGAAAAATTTCGCGCAATATTTGAGACGATGATGGCTAACGCGACGCGTGTGAATACAAACAAACAGCCAGCACATACACCCTCGCTATTAATTAAAACACATACATTCGCTAGACTGAGACAAATCCGGGACATTGTGGTAATTTTGAAAACCATATAAGCTTATAGAGTCGCGATTAATTTTACAGCTTATAACGATCGTCTTTCCATTTTCAAGCCTTTTTGCCCCTGGCTTTGGGTAAAAATAGCAATCAAAAAATAAGAAAGAAACGTATACTCGAGGAAAAAATTCGGCTCTGAAATTTTTTGTGTGGTATAAAAAGAATGGCTCGCTGGGGGTGCTAATATTGTGAAAAAAATTTAACCTTGTTAACGGTTCGATTCACGTTTTTTTTTTTTTTGTCATCAATTTGAGAAAAATTACGTTACGTGAGAAAGAGCCATATAATGGAAAGTGCGAAGATGTGTATGTGTGAATTCATGTTTGACGCTTGGCAAAGTTGATTAAATTGTACGCTTTTAAGTCGTGACTCGTTCGATAAATGGTATTTTAACGGCTGGGTGAGGAGAGGTTGTATGTGGTGTGTGATACCGAAGTGAGAATAAGAGAGCGAGAGAGAAAGAACAATACCTGATATATGATACGATTGGTTGACAGATTAATAGTTTTTACCTAGGTTTTCTCTCGAATTTGGTATTATTGTTTCGAGGTTTATTTGTTCGAAAGTTACGATTGATTTCATACTGGTGCCTTTTTCGTTTTACTTTTTCCTCTCGTTTATGGGGCGAGTCGAAGCTGAAAATGGTATTCGTATGTATCGAAGAATTCTTCAAATTAATTGAACTGTTTCCCAACCGTTGTGAATGTTTTATAAAGCGAAGATTATAATTTACTATTATGACAATCTAGTTAATAGAAGTACGAGAGAAAAATCGCGTGACATGAGGTATATTCGCGAGAGTTTTACTCGCAGGGTACCTATATACGAATTGTAGTTGTCCATTACCCATCGGTCGTTGTTCGATTTTTTCTCTCTTTTTTTAATGGCGACTTTATCAAATCGTGTAGTTACCCAAGTTAATATATAATTTACGCTATTGTTGTTGTATTGGCGAATTTTGACATGTTTTTACGTATTTCCAACTCGATCGAATCCACTTTCGTTCGGGTCAGCCGGTTCAACGACGGTTATTGGTAGAAATGTCAATATTTCGAATGGATTTTTTTGACGTACATGTGACATTGAAGTGTATTGAATGAAGGCGAGACGCGGTTTTTTTTTTTCAAAATTGTACGTTTGTTAGGTGTGAATAATGAAGTTGGAAGAAAGGAGTGGCGTTTTGTGTGCGTAGGAGTGGGTGGTATGTGCTGTAATGAACCATTGTTTTACTCGTTTATTGGATTTAAAGCGATCTCATAGGTGTTTTTAAGATCGCTTGGGATAAAATTTAGCGGGAGGGATTTGTGTTATGGAATTTGGTTCATTTTATGGATCAGTTTTGGAAAAATAGTGCGAAAAGTGGAGAATAAATTTTTTGGGAATTGCCATTGTTCTGAAAATGATGATGATGATGATGATAAGTTTTTTTGAATAAGCAAATTTTTATCCCATGCTCCGAAATTGTGGGGTAGGAATATGGAGCACCCTAAAAAATTGAAATGCAAAAGATGGTATCTGCAAATGAAAAAAAATCTTCATAAAATGAAACTTGACTAGTGACTACCGTATTTTACAAACATTTTGAGACCTGAAAAGCTCAGTTTGGAGCATTGGATGCTGAGCTATGCAACAAAACAAAAATGTGGTCCATATCCCTACCATTTACTCTATTTTGGATTCATGACAGATGGAAAAAGGGCGCCCGATGAAAGTTGTATTTGAAAAAATTGAAACGAATGTTCCTTCGAATGCAGCAAACTGCTAATCGATACATTTTGCAGTTAAAATATTGCTACAAATCTAAAAATTATTGAAAAATTATTGAAGGAACATTTTTTTCTCCTGAAATTTGAAAGTTTGGTAAACGTGCATACTTGCACTAAAGACAGGCTGCCTACTTACTAAATTGAAGGAGCCACACTACTTATAACACACTGCATAGCTCGTGTAGTTTTTTTCCGAAGTCGATTCAGATGATTTTATCAAGCCTTGGTCCTGATGTGTCACAGTTATTGAGTAACATATTCTCATATTTGCAGGTGTTGCTAATTTTTTCCGTTTTTTCAGGCAATACTTGAATGTCTGCGAACTGCCTTCATATCACAGATATACTATTTATGTGATTTAGTTGCGTATAAGTTGCCTAATCTTTATTCTAAAAGTATGAATACTATTACAATAGCTGTCATGTATGAAGTATTGCCTATCTAATTACTCTGAAGGCTCCATAAATGATTTCTTAATCACTTTGTATATTGTTGAATTTTTTTTCTTGCATAATTCGAATAAGTACAAGTGCTAATATGTAAATACAGGCAAATTGAAAGTTTTTGGCATTTTTTGGAGCAGATTATCAATTCGAAAGAACTCTCGCACCATATCACTCGCTGATCCAAATCTTTTGACTACCACATTTATTTGTAGACATGATGTAATATTCTTATCATAATTTCAGACGGTACTGAAATATGTGGCGGAGCTGCGAAACGCCATAGACTGCATCCAAACGTGACGGAGGTCGGTTGCGAACGTAACACGTCACCGACGCAATCGCAATATCTGCAATTACTCGGACCAAATATCTTACCTAGGCATTGCGTGATCGCCAATACCGAAGGTATCGTTACGGTCACACCTTGTAGCCGTGATTCAGAGACATATGTGAACGGACAGCGAATCTACGAAACGACTATATTAAGGGTGAGTTCATCAACGACTCCATTTATCGTTCATTTTACTCTTAGATGATAAAAATTTGCCAGTTCTTTATCAATAAACGATATTTCGCGATAGTGAAATTAATGTTTCATAATCGGAAAAAATTGCAAATTAGACGACGAACGAAATTCCTGGTATTTTGTGATCGCGTTGGCGTTCTCTCGGCTGTCTGTTTATTGATAATATTCTGCAGTATCGTAATCATTCTCGAGCAAGTCTCTTAAGCTACCAACGACGAGAAAGGTTTATCACACTAATGATTTTGGCATGTAAAAAGTTACAATATCACGCTAAATTAAATACCCAAAGTTTTTCTTCGGAGTCGGTGCTTCGATAATTAGGGTTTTTTTTCGCTAACTTTTGGCTTTAAAAAATGTACGAAAAAAGTTGGCTGTTTGTTTAGATAAATATTCGGTAAGTATTTCGTTTTTTCGCTTTTGTCTAGGGGCTTGGCTTTTACAAGTTTTGATATTTTTCACTCCCTGCGGCGCCGCGGCTGGTATATCTAATGAGGCGTTATTTTTTCCTCTCTCTTTTTGTTGCAGAACGGAGCTATCGTTAAATTCGGCCGAATCCATTGTTTTCGTTTCCTCGATCCGTATTTCGAAGAAAGACTCAGACAACGCCACGATTCGCTGCGGAATATCCACGAATACGCTTACGATAGGTAATTATACGATGTTAATTAGTCTGTCGTGTGTGGGCTTTTTTTTTTATTACGTAGGCTGTATTACTTAAAACACCGAATTAAGGAAGGGTTTTGGCGAAAAAAAAAAAAAGGCAACCGAGAATTATTTATGCGCGACTTGTATAAATCACATTTTCGTTTTAATACGACGCTTTTTCGTTATCGGAGTTGAGTAGTTTAATAGGGTAGCGAAAAAAATAGCCGGGGTGTGTTTTATTGGAGTAATTTTATTTTATGTAGTTAGTATTCGGGCGGTAATACACATATACACGCAAACGAACATGATGATCGCTTCTTCGTCGTATCAATTTGTTTCAAATTTACCTGTTTAATTGGTTTAGTTGTAGTTTATCTAATTGCACTATGTACTAGTTCTACAAAGCAGTAGGTAGGTACCTATTTAAAACTCATTCACATCTTGCGAATGACATAGGGTTGATTATTCAATTTAGTGTAGTAAATTCGTCGATATAATTTAATATTTATTCGCACATACCATACTCTTCCCCTTGGCGCGGATAGTTACCCAGGTACTCATTCGTGTCTCTGCTATGTGCACATTCGCTCAAACGTAGAGTGCTTTTCAAAGGTATACATTTAAATTGATCAGATAAGCAGGTATTCTATGCGAGGTACGCCAACCAGGAAGGTTTTAATTGAAGGTAATTGCGAAGCGGTTTTCATCGTGTGTACGATGAACGATGAAGTATTACATTCGAAAAGCGAACCGAGCGACAGGTTCGAAAATGAGGGATCGAGAAGCAGGATGAGATGCGGTAATGGAGTTAAAAGTCGAGTGGATAATTGAATGGAAGTTTCGAAACCATGTGGAAGTTTATTACGTGTGTGCAACGTACCGGGATGAGTAGCGGATTTGTTTTTACGACGCGAAGGGGCGAAGACGAAGGAGCAGATTCGTGATGCTGATGGTGGTGTTGTGACGTAAACGTAATATCGGCTCGGTTTTGATGAGTTGGAAGATGACGAGGGGGTAGGGGTTTGTGGCGAATGTGTTTCGAGAAGTTTTTCGTGTGCTTTTCTTTTTTATTAGTGCTTTTGTATGGCGTATTATGTTACATTTGTGCGAATGGTACGGGAATGATTTGACTTTTGACTTTGAATGTGTTTCCCTTTCATCGGCGATGTTTTGTTTGATAAATGACGATAGTTTTCGGCAGATTTTCGGAGCAGGTTGAAATAATGGTGATTATGTGACGGGGTTCCCTGTAGAATGAGCGGAATCGTTCGAGAACGAATTGCTTGAAAGATGAACAGATCATTTACAAATGATTTGTTTTTAAAAAAATTATCGAATATGAAGTATTTGGTGTGAAACGAGCAAAATCGTTCGCGAACGATACTCAAAAATGATATAAATCGTTATTTTGAAAAAGTATCAACTCATATGTTGCGAATGATTAAGTTAAAATGCATAATCTCGTTCGCGAACGATTTTTTCGGAAAATGAATCGTTCGTGAACGACTTTGAAAAATTGACAAAAATCACTCTTGAAATTTTGTTTGAAAAACCGAATCTACGAATCATTTGCGACCGATTTGCTCGAAAATGAACAAATTCATTCACGAATGATTTTCTTAAAAATCGAATCGTTCGTGAACGACATTAAAAAGTTGGCGAAAATCACTCTTGAAAATGTTTTTGAAAACTCGAATCACTTGCGACCGATTTGCTCGAAAATGAACAAATTCGTTCACGAAAATGAACAAATTCGTCCACGAATGATTTTCTCAAAAATCGAATCGTTCGTGAACGACATTGAAAAATTGGCGAAAATCATTCTTGAAAATGTGTTTGAAAAATCGAATCATTTGCGACCGATTTGCTCGAAAATGAACAAATTTGTCTATGAATGATTTTCTCAAATATCGAATCGTTCGTGAACGACATTAAAAAATTAGCGAAAATCATTCTTGAAAATGTGTTTGAAAATTCGAATCATTTGCGTCCGATTTGCTCGAAAATGAACAAATTCTTCCACGAATGATTTTCTCAAAAAATCTAATCGTTCGTGAACGACATTGAAAAAGTGCCGAAAATCACTCTTAAAAATGTGTTTGAAAAATCGAATCACTTGCGACCGATTTGCTCGAAAATGAACAAATTCGTTCACGAATGATTTCTTAAAAATCGAATCGTTCAAGAATGACTTTCAAAAATTGACAAAATTGTGAGTTGTGAGTAATGAATCATACGGAACAAAATCGTTCGCGAACGACTCTTCTGAAAACATGAACTTGATCGATGGTAAACGACTTTGAAAAATCGGCGCGAAAATCACTCGTGAAAATGCGATTGAAAAATCTAATCATTTATGAACGATTCGATGAAAAAAGAGCTTTGTTCAATTAGGACTTTCTTGAAAATTGAAACGTTCATGAACGATTCACAAAAATTAACTAAATGGTTCGAACTTCAATTCAAAGAAATTCACTCTCTGTGAACAAAATTTTTGAAAATAAAAGTCGTTAGTCTGCAATGATTCGATGTTGAATGATGAATCATAATGAGCAAAATCGTTCGCGAACGACTTTTCTGAAAACTTGAACTTGAAGGTTGATTGAACGATTTCGCAAAACGTGTTCAATATTGTTCGCGAATGATTTTGTTCATTTTCCGAAGAATCGTTCACGAATGATTTTTTTTGAAAAATGCTTCACCAACGAACGACATTTTTAAAAGTGAACGGAATCAAAGCAAATGATTCGTTCGCGAACGACTCATTTCAAAATGAACAAAATCGTTCGCGAACGACTCATTTCAAAATGAACGAAATCGTTCGCGAACGACTCATTTCAAAATGAACGAAATCGTTCGCGAAGGACTTCGTCCATTTTTTAGCGAGTCTTTAGTGAACGGTAGAATTTTTCTTACATCAACAAAATTTTTCGCGAACGATTTGTTCGAAAGTATCGATCTCATGAACGAATAATTGTAAAATGAGCTAGTTTGTTCGCCACTGATTAAGGATTTTTGAATAAATTAATCGCGATACATTTGGAAATGAGTGAAATCGTTCTCAAACTACAAAAGACCAATTTTTAATTCTTTCGCAAATTATTTATTTGAAAAAAAGAGAAATCGTAGTACTCACTACGCTTATTAGAATTTAATTTTCTTCGAATTTCTCATTCTATCGAACTGAATTTAATTTGAAAACGTCGAATTCCCCCCTTTTCCTCCAAAGTTAACTTCTTTTTGGTTTCTCAAGTTATCAACAATATGGCATTTGATCCTACCTACTTACTATTTGACGTTTTATTGAAAAATAGATAATTATAACGTATCGATTCGCAAGCTTTTAATCGACGAACGATTTTAATATGTATATTTAATGAACGATTATTTTTTTGATTCCAATTTATTTTCAATTGAAAGAATTAGGGTTGAAATTATACATTTTGTATGATGATTCGTCCTTAGACCTTCAAAAAACCTCGATGAGCAACATCGCGTGTGCCCGTTTTTGCCTAGAATTCGAGTGAAAAAAATTTCCATTGATTCGATATTGTTGTTTTATCAGCAGTTCGTTTCTTTCCCTCCTCTTCTCATCTTTGACAATATTTCTTTAGGTAGGTATTTCACGATATTAATTAAACTTTCGAGCTGTCATGTTCGTTTGCTGTGGATGGATTTTTTTAGAGGAGAAGAAAATTTTAAAAACGAGTTGAATAAATTGTGATGCAGTGTTGCCATTTCATAGGGAGTAAAAAAGTCTTATCAACTTTTATTCATTTTTGAATTTTTCGAAATGGTATAAATAAGAAGAAATTTTTTTTGAAGAAATTCGAAATCTACGACACTTTTGACGACGACACGTTGTGATTTTTTTTTTGAAGTGTTTTACACGTTTTTTTCATCAATATTTCGCTTCACTGTAAAAATACCATGGAACGTATTTGCTTTGCGAATCAGCTTACCTATCTCCTTTTTTGACTCGAGTTTATAATTTTTAGTAGTATCTTTCGCGAGAGAACAATTTGTCTATAAAATGATGTAAATTTGTAAAAAAAAATCATTCAATATCTACATACTATCGAATATCATTGGCATTATTTTCTTATATCTCATCGCTGCGTAGCGCCTTGTTCGTAAAATTTCTCGACTATAGAACCGCTTTTTTATTTCATCGCATGTGTGAGAATGGCTTTGTGTTATATGGCTTTTGTGTTACCTTGATTTGGACAACAGACAATCGACAAAAGACGAAACGTCTAGCCAGACGACCCTCAGCATGGATCGCAAATCGCCCCGTAATGTTTCGCTACAGCATCCACAACACCCCCATCAGCAACAGCAACAACAGCAAAATATGACCGATCCGCAGCTAGCTCATAATTTCGAGACGACGTTCGACGTAGATGGAAATATCGAGACCAGATCGACGTCTAGTCAAGGAAACAAGGAGGACTCTAGATCTCAACGTTCGGTCGGCAGTGGTAGCAAGGATGGAAATAGGTATTTATACGTACAATAGACAAAAGACCAAATCCCCGAGCGAAGCGCTTGTTTTTTTCCTTTTCCATTGTATCTGAATCACTGTTTTATCACATTGTGTGATGATCGTAGTGTACATATTGCACGTTTTATACCTTTATCTTAGTTTTTTTTTTAGAATGGGTTTTGATAACTTGGCAGGAAAGGGGGTGGAAAGATGGTGGAGAGATGGTTCACAGTATTTATACGATTTTCTTTGTGTTACAGAATACCAGGATCGTCGTATCAACGCTCCGGCTCCGATGCTATTTTACCAGCGGTATTGGAAATCCGCGAAGAGACCGAGGAAGCTTTGCTGAACGAGATTGTAACCTCGCTGAACCCGAACGTGCCTAGTTTCAAGCTAGCACCGGCGTATTGCTTGTACTTGATGGCCAGATATCGTGCTTCCACTCATTACAGACCGGAGCTTACGCCTACCGAGAGGGCACATCGATTGACGTTGATGCTAGAACGTGTAGCTACGCTTATTCTGAACGTTATCCAGGTGCGAATCATCTCTCTGTTGTACTCGTATATCACCCCCCGATCGCCCCCTTCGCCCGTGTTTGGTCGTCGTGACACCGTCCGTTGTCCGCTTTGACGGGTATTAATTCGCAGGCTTTTTACGCTCGTTTAACGAGCTCAACACGTCCGTATCGTCGCGTATAATTGATAGCGAAGGGGTACGTCCACCCACCCTGGATACCAAAGCTGTTTTTTTTCCACCGATAGGCCGCCCCGTGAGCTAATGAGCTTTCGACGTACGTAAACGATTAAAATGATGTATCGGATTAGGTTTTTTAAAAGCTGGCTCGAGGTATCCGGGGACGATGAGCTTTTTCAGCCACGTATTGTCATAAAACTACGTACGATGAAACATCGACGTCATTTGCGTAATTTTTTTCCATCCACGAGGCTAATAACATTTGTCCATTCTTTAGCATACCCATAGGAAAGGCAGGGGAATTTTTATTTATCCAGTTTACGAAATAACGTCGAATTGGTGGTTTTATTCCACGAAAAAAAAAGGGTTTTACGATATGTAATTTGCCCAACCTAAACGTATTGACTAATAAGGATTTTTTTTTCGCAACATCGCCCTTCTTCAACCCTCTGTCCAGTGTTAAATTGGAATTGCGTGCATACGTTTAACATATATGTGTCATATGAAGATGGAAAATTGAAACGAGAAGCCACGAAGGTGGATTTGTTGTGTTTTCTCGACCTTGAATTTGAATAGGCAGTGGTGGCATTTTTTCGAGGGTTTTTGAAATCGTGTGTGTTTGTTTTAAGTCGTAAGGTTTAAATTTATAGGCTATGGGCGTGTCGAAAGATTTAGGATTTTTTAGCCCTTCCTTATTCCTTATTGCTTTTTCGAAAAGGGTAAATTAATAGTTTCCACTGTGCAAGGTTTCGCCATAATTATCGTGCTGGTCGTACAAATAGCTAATTAAACTCGAGAGCTGGTTTATTATTTATGTGGAAAATGTCAACGATTGATTTCTTTCTATTGGAGGGTTTTACCTCGTGTCGCGAGTATTTGAGTGAATTGGACGTACGGTTACTTGCGGTTGACCGTTTATGTTTTCAAAGGTAAACGAAGGGAGGGAGGGGCAGAGGGTGTGTTTTGGTGTCTGTCAGTTTTTTGGCTCAGACAGACTGGTTAGAAATTTGTTTAAATTGAGATTATTTTTTGTTTTTTTTTGGGCAATGGAAAATTTTTTCGTGTTTCAATTGCATAAATTCGAAATTGAAGGCGTTGTTGAGCTTGAATTGAAGGAATTTTACAGTTTCGAAAGAATTTGGATCAAAATAATTATTCGCAGTGATGGGAAATGGGTAGTTCTTCAGAAACTGAGTGAACAAATTCTTTTAAAAAGGTTATTTTTATCTGATATCAAAATTGAAGGGGCATAAATGATCATTGAAACGGAAAAAGTGGGAGAAAATTTAGTCGTGGAAATGAATAGAACTTTAGAAACTGAAAAACTTTCCTTCATATGATTTTTTGCCTGACAATAAAATTGAAGGGGCTGCAAACGTAAGTTGAAACAGGAAAATTCGAAAAAAATTCAATCACTGAACTGAACTTTGAAAGCTGAAAATTTTCTTTCATATGGTTTTTTGCCAGGTATCAAAATTGAAGGGGCTACAATTCCACTTTGAAACCAAAATACTTATGAAAGTGAGTCGCATTTTGAAAACCGATTGTTACGATGATTTTCAAAAAAATTCGTAAAACAATTCAATCGTGGAAATGAATAATATTTGGAAAACTGAACAAATTCTCTTCAGATGATTTTTTGCCTGGAATTACAATTACAGGAACCACAACGCACTTTGAAAAAATTCGAAAAAAATTCTAGAATTGAATTGTACTCTAAAAATCGGACAAATTTCATTCTGATGATTTTTTTGCCTAACATCAAAATTGAAGAGTCTCGTAGAAATTCTGAATTTTTGAAATTTACTTAATACTTTGAATCGTCCTTAGCCCCTTCAATTGTGATGTTCGGCAGAAACTCGCCAGAAAGAAATTTTTTGGATTTTAATGTATAGTATTCATTTTCACGATTAAATTTTTTCCAAGAATTTTTCCATTTTAGTTTACGTTCGGGGCTCCTTCAATTTTGAAGATGGGCAAAAAGTCACCAGAATGGAATTTATTTAGTTTTGAAGGAATTGCCCATTCCCTTGACTAAAAATGAATCTAATCCAACATTTTTTTTGAGAGGACATTTGCTCCTTCAATTTTATTAAAGATAGACGATAACAAAATTGAAGGCACCACTTCAAAATTTTCGAAAAATTACGAAGCTTCGTCGCTGATTAA
Source organism: Pseudococcus longispinus (assembly GCA_900064475.1). NCBI lineage: Eukaryota > Metazoa > Arthropoda > Insecta > Hemiptera > Pseudococcidae > Pseudococcus > Pseudococcus longispinus. The sequence goes on from FIZU01064634.1 coordinate 21,502, forward strand.
ATTTTAATTTTGGAAAAAATGCGAAAATGCTACTTATGGGGTTAATTTTAACAACTTCATGAAATGCCTCCCCCCCCCCCATCCGCCAAATGTATCCAGTAATAAAAATTGATTCAATTCAAAAAAATTTCGAAAAGACATTTGTCCCTTCAATTTTGAGGATGGACAATTTTTTCCATTTTAGTATATGCTCGTAGCTTCTTCAATTTTGAAGTTAGGCAAAAAATCATCAGAATGGAATTTTTTCAGTTTTAAAGGAACTACCTATTTCACTGATTGAAAATGAATTCGATCAAAACATTTTTTGAGAGACCTTGTCCCTTCAATTTTGAAGATGAGTAATATCAAAATCGAAGGCACCGCTTCTAAATTTTTGAAAAATTCTGAATCTTCGTGGCTGGTCAAATTCTGATTTTGGGCAAAATGCGAACATGCTACATGTGTGTTCAATTCTAGCAACTCAGTAAAATGCCCCCTCCTCCCCTCCCCCTCTCCTATCAAATATACCCAGCCACTTATTATTAGATAGGTCTCCATTTGTCTTCAGGGCGTATTTCCTTCTGTCATAAATGGCTTAAAGAAGTTTAACGAAATGGCCCGACAATAAAATGAAAAAAAAAAAGAAAAAATGGACGAAGAACTACGAGCAAAAAAACGTTAGCAGTAAAAAGTACATTAGTGATGATAGAGCGTTTGATTGGGCTTCCAAAGAGGTAGTAAATTTTTAAGACGATACTCAGCCGAGCTCGTTAATTGACTCGAGCTGCGAGGTGTACGAGAGTAAAAAAGAAGAAAAAAATGGTAAAATTTAAAGTAACCTCGGGCAACGTTGGTACTCTTTTTGTAGATATAAAAGCGGGGCCACGAGAGAGAGAGAGAGATGAGAGATTGGTGTAATTCTAAAGCTCCTGAAGAGTTTCTTTTTTTTTCGCACCATGTTTTTTCTTTTTATTTTTTAAATAACGACCATGGAAACGGTACCGTTGATAAACTATTAATAGTGTATCGCGTTGCTCTACCTTGTACTAAGGAGTGAATTTTTATTACAGGAACATTACTGCGATAAGGAGCACTACTGCGATATTAAATCGTTGGCTTTATGGCTGGCCAATTCATCGGAGTTGTTATTTTTTCTACAATTCGATCGGCATCTGTTTGCTTTTTCGAAGGATGCTCGTCGTATTCTAAGTGATTCAGTTCAGATATCTTTTCGGTAAGCGGTGGTTGTAATAGGAAGTGGGGAGTTGATTGAACTGGGTTTTGACGATGGGTTGTGTGGGTTTTTTTTTGCAGACATTTGGTGAAACGTATTCAAAAAAGCGAACTGGCCGCGGTAATGCCTCATTTTTTCGCCGATAAAGACGATACTAGTCACGAATCAGAAGATTCGCCTACCGTAAGTGGATCTTCCTCGAAGTTGGTGGGTTTTGTCAATGATTTTGATATTGATTGAGTTTATTTTGTTGTATGGAATAGGTGTTAGGTGTTCTAGCGTCAGCGATGGCGTTACTGCGCAGATACCGAGTCAACGTTGCCTTAACCGTACAATTATTTAGTCATTTGTTTCATTACATAAACGTATGGGCTTTCAACACGTTAATAGCGTCCAATACTAATTACTGTTCGAGACTGTGGGGTCACAGACTGAAGTCCAGATTGGCTCAGATCGAAGCCTGGGCTGAAAGACAAGGTTTAGAGATATCCACCGATACACATCTTGCTAGGATTGTGCAAGCTGCTCATCTGCTACAGGTAAATATCGTAAATGATCTTGAAAAAAAACAAAAATTTAAACGAATGTGAGATTAATCGATTTTTTTTTCACAGGCTCCCAAATACACCGGAGAAGACTTAGCGTCATTAAGTTCGACTTGTTTTTTACTGAATTCGTTACAGCTACGTACGCTTTTAATGAAATACCAACCGGCTCCGGATGAACCAGTGTTGCCTAAAGATTTAATCGAAAATGTTGTCAGGGTTCGTTGAATATATTCATCTATCGATATTTCGCATACAAAAATTATCCAAATATTACATATGAGTTCTTCTCTGGATAACTTAGGTTGCCGAAAGCCTGGCAGACGAACTAGCTCGATCGGACGGTCGAGAAGTGAAACTAGAAGAAGACCAAGAACTCAAATTGGAATTCGTGCTACCCATCGATAGCTACAGCTGCGAGGTAGTTCGTGGTATTCCTCCCGGATTAATCGAATTCGTTGCCCCGTTACAAAGTATGGGATTATGTAGACTGTCGACTCAACCCACCTCGAACGGATTATGGACTGTTTATATGGAATTACCTAGTGCCAAAGGTGCCACGGTAAGTGTTCGGTTGGAATTTCCAAAAAATGGGTTTTAGTAGGTAAATGTCTAATTTTGACCTATTTTTTACTCGTAGATGAGAAGTCCGAGCGCCATGAGTAACCGATCGATGGGATATTTACCAGGACCCCAGGAGCCTGAGATTCATGTGATCAAATTACACAAATCCAATAATGGAATGGGATTGAGTATCGTGGCTGCTAAGGTGAGTTTGAGTATTCAGTATAAAATTGAGCTTGATAGGTGGATGATATTTTTACATATATGTAAGTGGATATTTTCGACACGAAAGTTGATTTCAATTGAGGAAGAATAAGGAGTTACTAGGAAAAAATGGTTTTGAAAATATTCGAATGTAAAGATTTTGAAAAGAGGTGAAGGTGAAAATAAGGAACGTGGAATCATGCAGTTTTTATGATTTTTGAAGCCACTGCAAAAATGTTCAACCCCCTCCCCTCTCCACTCCCATCTTGTTCCATATTGAGTTTTTTCTAATTTTTCATTGTTTTGAAATGAATTTCTAAAAAAATTATCTAAGTAAATTTAATATTGATCTTATTTTGAATGATAATTAAATTGGTAAATTAGTCGAAAAATATTATAAACAATGTTTAAAAATAATTTTTAAAAAGGTTATATCGAGAAATAACGATTTTACTTGATGAAAAAGCAAAAAACTATTTCTAAAATTTCTTTAAATTATCAGAATTGGCATAAAACTTTTTAAAAGTGGCATAAGAAGCATTGAACAAAGGTAAACAATTTTCCATGGTACAAAAATCGATGAAAAATGGTGAAAAAATTGATGAATAAAGTAAGAACAAGAAAATGTTACGTGCAAATTTGTTCAAAAGTTCATAAATCGTCCAAAAAATGTTGATAAAACTCGTTTAAATTCTCAAAATCGTAAATAGATTGCCATAAAAAATGATATAACCTGTTAGAGCATCGTTAAAATCTTCGAAAATACGATGAGAATCCAGAGAAGTGCATAATGAAGTGGGACAGAGGGAGCAGTTCACTTTCCTCGAGGCAAAATTACCCCCAAGTGTTTGAATAATTGGATTTGAGGTGATGAATTTGCATTTTGATTCGAAAAAATGAAAAAAATTGTATTTTGAATATTTTCTCACGTTCATCAGTTGTAAATTCTAAACGTTGACCACTCCCCCTCCCCTCCACTTCAATTATTGCCATCTTTGATTTATTCGTGTGATAATCTTCGGAGGAAAAATTCATAAATTTCGAATTTTTAACACTTCCCCTTTCCCCTCTCTACCATTAGTGCCATTTTTAATTCGTTCTTATGATAATTTTTGAAGGAATCATAAAAACTCGATGATATCGCTTGAATGAATTTCAAAAATTGAAATATTGTGCAAACAATTCAAACGACGTCTTTTGTAATTTCATATCTAATCATTTTCATGATATTTTCAATCATTTCAATAATATTTCAACGATAGTTAAGGCATTTCCAAAAGTTTTTACAACCCTAAAACCTTCAGCTCTTAATTGAAAATTTTTTTCTTTCGTCAATTGATCGATTTTAACGATAGGTAATTACTTGAAGTTACCCTGATAATTTATTAATTTATCTCAATGAACAAAGTAGAAGATTTTACAATTTTTTTGACGATTTTTTCCGAATATTTTCAATTGTTTTTTCAATAAATATTGACTTCGAAAAATTTCAAGTGAGTTTTTACCTCCCGAAATGACCAAACATGCATTTTTAATTGGAAACATTTGATTCAATACGTTTTTTATTTGAAAACATGGGTTTTCTGATTAAACTAGGGGTCCTGGGGGAAAAATACTAAGAATCTAAATTGTAGAGTACGAAATTCTCTTTCTGCAGTTGATGACTGGTTTTTGTCTAGGAGCCTTAGTTTTCGAGATTTTCACAGTCAAAGTTCAAAATTTGATGTGAATTTTTTACATTACGAACTTTGACTGTAAAAATCTCGAAAACTAAGCATTCTAGAAGAAAAACCAATCATCTATTACAGAAAGAGAATTTCAGGCTCTACAATTTCGATTCTCAGCATTTTTTTCCTAGGACCCATAGTTTGGCCAGAAAATCTATATTTAGGTATGAAAAATTTAGTTCATAAACAAACTTGGTACAAATGGATAAATTTCTCATAAACATGGATTTTATGGTCAAAAGAAGGGTCATACGCCAAAAATCCTAAGAATCAAAATTGCAGAGCTTGAAATTTTCTTTCTATTTTAATTTGGTTATTTTCTCCTAGAAGGCTTCGTTTTCGAGATTTTTGCAATTGAAAATTTTTTTTCATTTTCAAAACCATAGATTTTCTAGTGGACTACCCTGTATATGATGAGACCATTTTTTTGGACGAAATTCTTGGTCCTTCTTGAAACACCCCCCCCCCCCCTCTACCTTTTTCTTACCCTGGATAAATTCGAAAAAAACAACACAGTTGAGAATTTCGCTTGCTGTTATTTTTTTCTCAAATTGAATAGTAAATAAGGAAATACTTCTTCGAAAAAAAGCCATGTGACGAAACAAGGAAAAAAATCGAATAACCTTGATTATTATACACATTCGAACCAACAACAAAAGCACAGTGAGGTAAAAGTAGTGAATTATTGAGAGGGGGAAAAAGAATACAAAAAGAGAAATAAATGCGATAGGTAATTACGGAATCTACTGGTGTATTGAATTGAAATTGATTGACATCTACTGTTACCAGTGGCGTTGGCGTTGTTACGTGTTTAATTTCCCCGCACCTTCATATACCCAGACCTACTACTCACTCATACATTATTTTTATAAACAAGAATCGTATACATTTATACGTTATAACAATTCGAAGGAAGGCGAAAACATACTTACGAGCAAAATAGGAAAAAAGAAAATAACAACATACGCCTTCTTAGATATACTTGTACGTATGGAAATCGTACACAATTTCTACATTGTGCGAGGCGTTTTCGCGTACCTACGTACGTCTCATTAAAACCCAACGCGGAGTAGAAAAACCAACTCTGACTCGCTGGCGCGAAATATTGAAGAAGAAAAAATGGCATTTGTAATAAGTGTCGGCGTGTCGACGTAGACATACCTCATGGTATACTAACCGTTGGTGGTTTTCACAAGACGTGTAATTAAAAACGATATACACGTATGACCGTGTACACCTTGTGACGAATAGTTCTCATCATTGTGAGTAATTTTCTCATAAATTATTACGTAATTACGACGGCGACGCGACGCTAAGTTCAGCTAGGTAAGAAGGGGGGAATAGGATCGCGTAGAACTGGTTGCTGCTGGTGAATATATCGAGTACTCGAACTACTGTAGTCTAGTATAAGGTTAAATGAGTACGTGTGCGAATTATATGCGGTTTTGACTCGATCGTGACACTGTTTGGTTTTGCAGGGCGCCGGCCAAGAGAAATTGGGTATTTATATTAAAGCTGTGGTCAAAGGAGGAGCTGCCGATGCTGTAAGTAGCCAAGATTTAGTGTGTGAGATCATCGATTGATGGATTGGTGATCGATATGGTGTAATTTTTTGTAGGATGGACGACTGCTAGCCGGAGATCAGCTGTTGAAAGTCGATGGCCAGAGTTTAGTTGGAATTACCCAAGAAAAGTGAGTTTCGCTGATCTGTTTACTAATGCAAGTTATCTATATGGAATTTCACGTTTTGATAATTGTTCTCCTTGTCATTGATCACAGAGCTGCCGAATATCTCGTCCGAACCGGACCAATTGTAACTTTAGAAGTCGCCAAACAAGGTGCCATATATCACGGATTAGCCACCCTGCTCTCGCAACCATCTCCGGTTATGACCAGAGGTAAGTTCTAAAACCCTGATTTAAATTTTAGCCTAAAAGTCTAATAATCTCCTAACACCTTATTAATATTCCGGGCTAATCGCGATGGCGACGTCCGGAGATCCGGTTTGGCCGAACGTGCGTGAGTAGAAAGGCACCACGAGCACTGTGGCTTGTAGCCTGACGCCTGACGCACATTAGAAATGAGCAGGACGTCGCCCAATGCGACGTATTTCGTAGAAAATATACATACTAATGCTAAAAAAAAAAATACCTACGTATATTATAACCTATTGACGTTTTGACATCCCTATATATTTTGTTGGTATCGTATGAAAAATGTTATCGAAGGAAGATTTTTTTTATTTCAATTATATAAAAGTGGGTGTAATCGATTTAATATGTGAACTAACCCTTAGGGGAGCACTCTTCTTATTGAAATAATTTTTCAAGATTTTTATGCGTACCGATTCTCTGAATTTGATTTGTTCCATTTGGTGTTGAATTTTCGTATTTGATAATTGTTTATTTGGATGCTTAGCTCCTTCAGGATTGCAAATAGGCAAATTTGTCATTATTTATTTACAAATCCTGTTAAGTTTAGTCAAAAATTGAAGATGTAAATAGTAATTATTTTGACCTAATAATCTGCTGAAAGCATTAATTTGACTCTGAAACCTTTAGAGGACTATAGCGCCTTAAATATTTCAGATAGGCTATGTTTGCGTATAATATTTTTTGTTCGTTCAATTAAATACTATCAAAAAGCTTATATAAAGAGTTTGCCTATTTCTTAAATTGAAGGCGTTATATTGATTTTTAGATTAAAAATCATCATAACGCCTTCATTCTGGCAAATTGGAAAAATTTGTATATAACACTTTTTGTAGAACGTAATAAGAGCTACCAAAAAGGTTATGTACGATTTTTGCCTATTTGAAAAATTAAAGGCGTTATGGTGATTTTTAGATTGTAAATCCTCATAACGCCTTCATTGTGGCAGATAGGCGAAATTTGTATATAACATTTTTTGTAGACCATGTCGATCACTATTAAAAAAGTGATGTACAATTTTTGCCTATTTCAAAAATTGAAGCTGCTACAAGGTTTTAAAATTTCGAACTTGACACATTCTTATTGCAAAAGTATTCAAAACGTGAAATATTTTGTAAAGCTATATAGTAAAACATTTTCAAAATATTACTCAGGTACAGATGCTGCATATTTGAGAAATTGAAGGAGTTGTGGGTGTTATTTCTGGTATCGATGAAATTTTTCAGTTGTTTTCAGCAACATTTTCTTAAAAAAACTCAAATGAGATTAAATTTATAGACTCAGATTAATTTCAAATATAATTCTGATTAGTCTATTGGGGGGGGGGGGGGGGGAAAAATGAAAAAAAGGGGGGGGTGAAAATGATAAAAATGAGAAGCGAAGTGTACTCATTTAAATTTCTACATTTATTTTTCGATTTATATTTTTATCATTTTTATGCTCATTCATGCCACATGAACAACCTTTCAAATTGACTTGAGAAATTAAAGAATGGGTAGTTCCCTTTTTTTAAATTTTGTTGGTTTGAATGTCATTGGAATAATTTTTTCAAATCCATTCAAATGCGCCTCAGAGTTCTGAATATGAAAAAACCAGGGGCTTAAATTTATCTTTCAGGAAAGTGGTTAGTCTTACTCCATCTTCATTCATTTTTTTCCAGTTTTTTGAGTTTAAAAATTCTTATGGATGTAAAAGTGTTTATGTGAGCATGCCTTTTGAATCATGTATTTCAGTTTTCCTCTCCCCCTCCTCACTAAAAAAATGAAGAAATCATTTCCATTCGATCAAATCATCCATTGTTGAAAAGTTGTATGCAAATGCTGCATATCTGACGTATTGAAGGAACTATTCCTACTGGTTCATTTTAGAAAAAAAAACAGATGATGCAGTCTTACATGAAGTTTGATCTTTGAAAAGTTTTGAATGCTGATGGTAATTTTGGCTGGGCCGGGCCGAACGGGGAAGGGGCAAATGGGGATCAACTTGTCCCCAAAAATTACCAAAATTGCAGTTTTGATTTGAAAAAATTTAGTTACAGTTGGAAAACTTGCATAAGTGGTGTCTCTTTTTGGAAAATTTGAAAAAAATTGCGTTTCTGAGTCCAAAAATTTGGTATAAATTTGATTCGAGTTGAAATTTTTTTATTTTTGAACTGCACTCTTCCCCCTCTCCAACGCGAATTTCGATTCGTACCTTCATTTTTGGATATTTTTATCCGTCATTTTTTGTAAAATTTGAAGTGGCCAATTGAGAACTTGATTTGATAAATCGAAATGAATACTTTTTCTTTTTTCTCCACGAACTTGACAATTTTATCCACTCAGCTCCAGCTGATCTTCCCTCCCCCTCTTCTCTTTCTTTTTCTCTCTCCCTCTCCCCTCCCCCTCGCCGCCATTTTCAAATTTTAATTCAATTTTTAGATAACTTGCCCAGAAATTTAGCCTATCTGTAATAATGAAGGAGCTAATTTGAAAATACTCATCCGAAACTCGCTAAAATCATTTTTAAGGCAATTAAAAAAGACCAAATGGAATGAAACTCAAACCGAACATCGCACTATTTCAAATCCCTTCATATTGAGGATATTTTACATATATTTGGAGTGCCACCCTACATACGTGTAATATACTAACAACGATGCTTTTGTTTTTATCGCTGCGCTTAAATTATTTCATCGGATACGTTGGTGTGTGTGCGTGAAAAAATTTCCTCTGCTACTCGGATATCTAGCGGAAAAACCTCGACCGAGATCAGAACTATTCTACGAGCCGTTCCGCGAACCGATACCGACGAGTTATTCGATGATAAACCTGCATCAGAATAACTACGCCGGCGAGCCGAATTTCGTGCACTGGGAATCATCGACGGGAGGCCATCGTATACCGGCGATGGCCTCTTCGACATCGACAGGTGTGATTGGCAACGGTACTGGTTGCAACAATAAAGGTGGTGGTGCTGGTAGTATTGGTAAACATTTGAATCGAATGCCTCGTAATAAGGCCAATTTCCAACCTCGGTACGGTAACCTCTTGCATCCCGATTACGCTTTGTTATACCCGAGTAACGTGTGCCAAGAGGAAGAACAACAGTATAGCGGAGACGAGGAAGATGACGATGACGATATCCCAACCACATCGCAACCTCCTCGAGGTATCTTGACTGCCGACAATTACAACACTAGACGTAACACGACTGCTGGAATCTGCACCTCGTATGCTCCGGGAGCGATCACGTCGTCGGAGCAGAACACCAAGTTGTGCCTTTGCGAAGATGTTCTTCAGCAACCGAAGGATCCTCCGAGACGGTCTCTCGATTGGGGATATGCGGAAAAGGGTGTTTTTTTAGATAGAAGTAGGGCGGCTCGAATGAGCCCTCGGAGGAGTTACTCGGATCCTAAGCCACCGTCGAGCTTGACCAAAAGATTGGTTTCCGATGTGACCTCGTGTTGTCTCGGCGTTGTACCCGAAAGTGATGCTAGCACTTGTAACGATGATGTCGTAGAACCAAGTACACGTCGAGATAAATCGGTCATGACGGACGAGTCGTTATTTCGAAGGAGTTATTCGGCCGATGCGGCACCAATGACTGGCAAATTCCGTAACTCGTGCCCTCTGGTGCCCCCGGACAACGAGCTGTGCGAATGCGAGAAGAAAATCCGCAGCGGGGCGGAGCCAGCTACCAAAATTCTGTATCAGAATGGGGCCAATACCAATGGAAGCAGCGAATCGATGATGGTGGCTGCTCCGGAACCTCCTCCCCCGCTCCAACCGGCTGTGAAGTCTTCCTTGACTGCGGAAGCGATCGGTGATATCGTGACGATGAATCAGCAATACCAACAATACAATTTGAAACGATTGCTGAGTAATTTTCGCAGCTTGGGTGATATGGCTCCTCCTGCCAAAGAATCCGTCGATCTTACCAGAAGATCCAGTAGTGATATAAGTCTGTACCAGAGGAGCTGCTCGATGATCGCCGAATGTACCAAATGCGGCAATAAATTCGACATAAGGGGTAAATACTTCAGCGGCCCGGTGGTCGAGAACATCACTACGACCACCGAGTCGACGTCTTCTAGATCTGGGACCAGCTCAAATGATACAGATACCTCGAGTGATAAAGAATCGGCTCCAGAGATGTCAGATAAAGACCGCAAGCTCACCAAAGAAGAAAGAGAAAATATTCTGAAAGAGCTCGAAGACATCATATCGGGTAATTTCTTCAACAACATGGCTACAGCTCGAGGTGCTGGACATGGCAAGAAAACCGGTGCTAGTAGCTTCCCTTCGTCGATGCTGCACTTGGATCTAAATACTTTGAAAGACAGCGACACTTCTGCCAGCGAAGGAAGCCTGAATTATTCATCCATAACCGACTCGAACGATTTCCGAACCGGTCGAGTGGCCGAACTAGCCAGGCATTTTTCCCGTCTGGGAGAAGCAGGCATTATTAAGGCTCCTGGCGCAGAACCCAAGACTAAATCTGTACCTAACCTAACCCGGTGCTGTACAGGGTACGATGAGGCGCGACGCAGGAAACCTCATCGGTCATCCAGCCTGGAGGATATGGATCGAAAAGGAGTGATTTTGACCGAGCTGAATGACGAAGACGATGATCGAAGGCATCCAGGGATGGAATCTGGGATAACCAAACAAGAAACGATTCTGGATAAACGTCGACAATCGTTCGCTCGCCAGAACACAGTGTTCTGCAAGATGAAAAGCGTCGACGAGCTGGAGGCGAAGAATCGTAACCCACCGAGGAAGTTGTATAAATACGCCAGCTTGGCTGATTTCCGAATGACCTGCAAGTCTGGGCTGAAATCGACCGACGATCGTAAGAAAGTTGTATCCTTCGATGATCTCAGCGTTCGCAGGAATCAGCTGCAGAAAGAAAAGAAGTCTCCGAACGACTCCGTCGAAAAGAAAGAGTTCAATTTGGAATCGTTCTTGGCCAAAAATAAACCAGCTTACGAAGAGAACCTGAAAATCAACTACGATAAAATGACCACAGCGATTCGAGACTATCTGGCGAACAAGGAGCTGCTGCTAAAACGAATGAAAAGCACTAGCATCGATCACTACAACGTGAAGAGCTGCTCGTTATCGAACTTGAACCGAAACTGCGCCAATTTCACGTCGATTCGAGAAACCGAGAATATGAGACCTGCGATGAAACGCGACCTCAAAGTGGGCATGTCGGTGGACGCGTTGTATTTCACTGACAGCGTCGGTAGTCCTACGCCGGACATTGCCGAAAACGATGACTTCACGTTCAAGGGTAATCTGCGAAGGGTCTACAAAGGACCGTACTTCAAAGGACGCAGATTTCGGAGATGTCGTAAACTCGACAGTCGACGCAGTTTCTTGATGTACCCGGGCGAGAATCTGAATCGGTTCAAGCTGAGCGAGGAGATGAAAAAAGAGGTGTTTAATCGACACAGATGCCAGAGTCTGGATACCGGTATGGAAGCGGCGCCCAGACCGACGGATGCGCTGCTGCGGAGTCATAAGCTGTGAGAGATTAATTCAATTTATCGAACAGGCTTTTGCATGGGATATTTTTCGTTCTGTTTTCATTGATTCTTTATCGTATTATTTTGTCGAAGTCACGTAGTGTTGATTGCTTTAAATAGTTGTTTTTGAAGCTAGTTGCCTTTTATGGTTTGTAGATTTGGTATGAGGATGTGCTCAAAACGCCATTCTCATGATGAGTAGTTTTGAGTGTTTTGTTTTTGTCGAGTAGATTTTGAGTTTTTTTGAGCCTTTTTTAGTTAAAGTAGTTGATTTTGACTTGGTATTATTTCTGGTGTATCCGGATTGATAGGTACATACCTACCTGTTTATCCTGGGTACCTATTTAACTTATATTATTATTTTATGAGTTTATTAATTTTATTTCTTTAATTCGTGGTCGAATTTTTATTCATTACGCAGAATTTTACTTACTCGAATAGAATACGTAATCATTATCACGTTCGTTTAACGACAGAGATAGAAAGTGGTTCTCATTAGATAAGAAATTCAATAACCCATGCAATAAAGACGATTCTTTCTTTCTCTTTTGCTCGTTACTGCGACGAAAATTGATATCATTTGTGTATTTCAAACGATTACGTCAGGTTTTTTTTTTTAATTTTACATGTTCGCAAATTAAGCGTTGAAAATGGTCTAAATATTTAATATGATCAAGTCTATGACGTATTGTACGAGTACATTATCTCGACATGAGGTCATTATTTTTTTTAAAACGATTCATTTGGATTTTTTTACGTTTCATTGCGAATTTCGCCATTTTTGTTTTAGGTATTTTTTGAATGGTTGGGATTTTTTTGAGAACCACTTTGTTATTGCGATTTTTTTCAGCTTTAAAGTTGCGCTTTTCGTGTATTTTTTGTTTGGGATCCGAAAGTGTACTAGGGGCTTTGGATGTAAGGCGGGTATGTAGGGATTTTTAGGGTGTGGGGTGAAAATTTCATATGTGAACTTATTGTTGAGGTATTTCGAACTGGTTCTGAAGTGAAAAATGAACCTTTTTTGAAATTTCTTTGTATTTAATTATAAAAAAAAGAAAATTTTCTCGTTTGAAAATCTATGTCGAATTTTATGAGTAATTTTTTCATCCTCGACAAAAATACGACCGATTTTGGAAAATTTTAGTAATAATTTTTCTCGAGATTTTTTAGAAATGTTCGAAAAAATGTGGATAGTTTTGATTGAAAAATAGGTCGAACTGACTTAATCATGGAATGAAATTAATCGTTGTTCAATTTTTAGACAAAATGTTCAATTTTCCAAAAAATTTGAAAAAAAAATTCAAGAAATATCCAACACGAAACTTATTTTTTTCAACACTGAAATTCTTGTTTCATTTCTACAGATGTTGTTTGACATTTTTAGTTTTTTGGTGGGGTCTAAGGAGTGGAGGGTGCAGGAAATCATCGTCAGTAAATTCGGATCCCTCATTATGGCGCATCTCTGCATAATTTTTCATAATTTCTTTTTTGTATCATGATGATTGCATTTTAGTACATTATGATCTGCAAATACCTAGGTATACGTTAAGTAACGTTTAAGCATTTTACGTATTTTTTCACACAGGTGGGAGACGGATGAGCGAGAGAGACCTTCCGTCTCGGATATCGAACGAACAAACGAACCAAGCCACTCTGCTTCCAATGCACGCCCCACTAATTCATAGTTCTAAATCTGTTCCATCTTTAAATAGTCCCGGTAAGAATGGTGTTCTAGAGTAGAATTTATTAGGGGTTTGTGGGTTCTGGTTCATGATTTGTTGAATATTGAATCGAAATGTGGCTGAGGTGGAGTTGATTTGGTGGTAGTGCTTTATCGGATTGATTTCTATTGTAAGAATAGGTAGACTATGCAGGTGTCAGGAAAGGTTGAACTTGGAAGTAGTATCGGACTTTTTCACGCTTAAGGCATGGATTCGCTGGTTGCTGGATTATTAACGCTTTTCTTGACTTGAATTAATTTAATAATATCGACGCGATGCATGGGAATGTGCTCAAAGAATGGATTATACGACAATAATTTAAATATTTTTAATTTAGGTATATTTACCTACTTAGATATTACGTGATGTTGAGGATTGAGGTGCTCAATATTCGATATTTTAGGCTTTTTGGGCCATTTTGTACATAAAAGAAGGGGTAATATAGTAAACGGAGTGTATGGGTTGCAGCTCTCAGCCAGATCGTCGATTTGAGAAAAAAAAACGCTGTAATCTCGAACCATATTATTTTCGCGGAATGTAACTCCTTCAATATTGAAGATAGGCAAAATTTGCATATAACCTATTTTGTAAATCTCAATTTGTTTTATAAAATGAGTTATATGTACATTTTGTCTAAATTCAAAATTGAAGGAGCAAATGAGTTTGGAAAGTTTGAAAAGGAAACAACTCCTTCAATATTGCAGATAGGCAAAATTTTTATATAAGTTATTTTGTAGATCTCAAACTGCTCTACAAAATATGTTATGTGCATATTTTGCCTACCTGTGATATTGAAGGAGTAATGGGGCTTAAAATGTTTATGAACGTCATAAGCTCCTTCAGTATTACAAATACGCAAAATTTGTATATAATCAATTTTGTAGATATTTTAACATTCTATGAAATATGTTATGTATATATTTTGCCTAAATCCAAAATTGAAGGAGTAATTGAGCTTTAAAAGTTTATAAAGGACATAACTCCTTCAATATCACAGGTAGGCAAAATTTGCGTATAACTTATTTTATAGATCTCGAACTGCTTTACGAAATATGTTATGTGCATATTTTGCCTATCTATGGTATTGAAGGAGCAATCGAGCTTGGCGTGTTTATAAACGTCATAGCTCCTCTAATGTTACAAATAAGCAAAATTTGTATAGAATCAATTTTGTAGATATTATAACGTTCTACGAAATAAGTTATGTATATATTTTGCCTAAGTCCAAAATTGAAGGAGTAATTGACTTTGGAAGCTTAGAAATTATTGGAATAGTTTGTTTTGTAGAATTTGTAGCATTCTATGAAACAGCTGGTGCCAATATTTTATCTAAATTAAATTGAATGAGCTCTTATCGACACACGAGTGAGCTATTTTGAGAAAACTATTTGGTCGAGTTGCCGAACCATGAAATAGAAGGGGTTCTAATGTAACCAGTACACTCTGTATGACTCTTCTTCTGGTTTCTGTCGAAAGGGAATTGGGTTTTCCAATCACCTTTTGTTGATTTGAAAAGCTTCGAATGTGAATCGAGCGGTTATTTAATAAAAATCCAGCTTCGTGGACTACCCACTCATTATATATTTTTCTCTGTTTTTTTTGCAGGTGTTAACGATGGTCAGATAGTTTCCCCAGTAGCGAGTAGATCTACACACGAAGTATATAATACAAGTTATAACAGCACTTCGTCTACAAATAATATATCGATGCAGCATCCGGCTCTTCGATCTAGGTAATTGACACAATCTTGCATAAAAAATAAAATTACTCGAAGCTATCCATAGAATACATACTTATTTCAAATTTTGCGCTGTATTTTCAGGTCCAGCCAAAATCTAAACGACAGCAGATCGCTGAGTAATTATTCGCAAAACGTGACGCCGAATTTATCGAACCGACAACCGTCGAATCCGAACCTGCTGCAAAACAACGTACCTTCGCCGCATTACCCGTACACCACCAATCACCAAATGCCGCAACAACAACATCCCATGTACCATCAGCACGTCCAACAGCAGCAAATGTTGCTCCATCAGCAGCAGCAACAACAGCAGCATCATCACCCATACCATTACGCGGCGGCTACTGCGGCCCATCCGCAGAATAATATCGAAGGCGAACGTTTCTATCAGAATTTAAACGTGTATAGGAATCACGAAATGCATAATGGCGGCGTTCCGGATGGCGCTGGAGGTGCGACCATGATGAAAGGAAAGGTGCTATCGCCCCAGCAAGATAGGTAAGTTTGGGTCAATTTGAAATCGAGCATGGGCAGGTAGAAATGGAATATTAATCTGGATTCTCGTTTAGATCTTCGAATCAATTCCAAAGAAGTTTCAGAGGATCGCAAACCTCGTTGCAGCAACCTCAGACACGACAATCGGTTGAGATTTTACCAACGTATATGAAAGAACGACCTTCGTCGGCGTATTTGCAAAAAGAAAATTACCCGCCTCAAAATATGGTAAGATTCGTGTCTGTCGTTTTGTATAAATCTTTTTTCTTCTCTTTTATTTCGAATGGGGTTTTAAAATGTTCGAATTTTATCGCAGAATATGTCCGGCCGGTCTCAATCCACCAGAGATATGCTACGTCAAGAAGCCAAAATCCAAGAGATGACCGAAGAAGTACGCAGACGCGAAATGAAAGCGAATTTTTCGCCTCAACAGCAATACCCGATCAGTCCAGCAAACAGAATACAGGTAATTGGAACGATGCCTCTGATTGCCTATCAACCTAATAAAAGTACTTGAACGCTGATTAACCTGCTTTTCATTGGTTTTACCAACAGTCTCCAGGAGAACCTCAGCAACCAGGTCAGCAATACATGCATCATAAACCGCCTCCACCGGAACACGTTATGTACGACGGTCAACCGGCCAGACCGCCATATCCAAGCCATAAAATCGGTACGATGCGACCTAGTATCGAAGAACTAGGATACAGAGAGAGTCCTCCACCGCCGCCACCGCCTCCTACGTCTACTCATCCTTTGTATCAAACGAATATGCAAAGATCGCCAGATAATAGGTAAATAGAGTTGAAAATGTTCGAGCAAAGAGATCGATGTTGAATGGAAATTGATATATTTTTATTTTTCTAGATACACTGCGAGCGTAGGAGAACCACCGAAAGGAGGATATTACCCTTCGTCGCCATCTACGCCTTCCAACAAACAGCAATACCAATTACAAGGTACCAATCCGTGGGAAAGAGAGGAACGAGAAAGGGTAAGATTACGAAAAATGTTCTATCGGTGGATGATCGATGACTTTGGACTATTTTGACCTTGCATATTTTGCGCTAGGAACAGGAGAGACGACGTGAAGTGGCCAAAGAATGGCGAGATCAGCAAATCACCGAGTTATTGTCGCTGGGACCAAATCGAAACCAAAGCCAGGAAGAGCAATTGAGGGCGTTGCGTTTGGAAAAGGAATTCGAACGGAGGGCTCAGGAAGAAGAAGACGATGATGAAGAAGATCATGTAAGAACGAATGCGTCATTGAAAAAAAATCAGTACAGGGTGTTTCAAAATTATTCTTGTATAGGGTGTCCAAGAAATCGTGAGAAAATTTGCTTCTTATTTGAAAAAAAATTGAATAAGAAGAGTTAATTTTCACCTGATTGTTGGATGATACATTTTACATGGATATTAGAGAGTTGTAAATTTTTGAAACCGATTCAGTGGTTTTCAAACAGCGGTCAAAATTTTCAAAAAAAGTAGAAATGAAAAAAGTTTCCAAAAAAAGTTGTAGAGCTCTAAATATTCAATTTCTTGTTTTCTATAATTTTTTTTCAATCTACAAAAGGAAAAAAGCTCTAGTTCGAATTCTCAAAGAGGTAGGAATGTATTTGAATCGCCTTGAGCCACAGCTCCTCTGCATTTCAAAATGGAAAAAAATTTATGCAATGAAAATTTACTAATTTTTAATCCTCTACAACTTTTATTTGAACTTTTTTTTCGTAGCTTCATTTTTATGAAAAATCTTAGAGCTTTTGAAACATTCTGTGTACTTTATGGCAGCGGTATTTGAAGAAATGGAATTTACATGTGTTAATCTTATTTGTAATGCCTTGGAATAGGAAACCGTCGAACGTATCCAAGATGTAATGAGAGCAGCTCGCGAACAAGACGAATTACGAAACACTGTGCCCACCAAGAGCAACAGTTACACTCCTCCAAGGTGGTCGGGCAATCCACAACATTCTCAAATGAACGGAGTCGCCTCCAGACACTCTCAAGGAGCTCCTAATATGTAAGTTGATAGATTTTACAATGAAAGGAGTCGCACTTGATGATATTTTGATATTTGAACATCGATTCGATCTCTTATTTGTATTATTTTTTATCGCAGAAACGAAGAAAAAGAAAGACTTAGACGATTAAAAGATATGAAAATGAAACAAGTCGAACTAGAAAACATGAAATATGAAGAACAACGTTACAAGCAACAAAAGGCAAGTATTCAACTCAAATTCATCTCCTGAAATAACCCAAATCACTCATCATCTCTTTGTTTCCTCCTTTTTCTAACGATTTTTTTCTGCCACTTTGCAGGAAATCGAAGACCATTCGCCAGTCGCCGTCAACGGCCACGTCGGATCAACGAAATCCCTAAACAGGCCTTCGCACCTAAGACTGGATCATCTGGTCAACAACACCAGTAACTCATCCATGCAACAGAATCACTCGATGTCGACGAATAACTCATACAGCAACATCACCGATTACTCCACGTTGACGAATCAAGCACCTCAACAAAGATTGGATAATTTGCTGGAGCAAAGTAATTCGGCTCCTCCGCCTCCGGAGCGTGGATCGTCGTTCGCTGTGATGTCTCAGGCGTTCAGAAGTCCGGTCACGACACCGTCGCAGAGTCGAAACGATATTTCGGTTCAGAGTAATGCTACGCCGAAGAAGGTCTCGTTTCAGGATACCTCTCCTGATAGTGGAAATCCTCCTAATAATATGAGTACGCCTGTTGAGAAGACTTTGGAGGATCCGAATGTAAGTAATGATTATTTGTGTTATCGATATGACTCCGAAATAACTTATTGTGGTCGATTTTCACCTTTTCATATTTCTGAGTTCACTGTCTTGAACCTTTGAAACCAAAATTGAGAAAAAAATTCAATTTAACGTGATTATTTTTACGATCGTTACAGAGATTCATTAACGAAGCCGAATCAATGTTGGCATCGCCCAAAAGCCCCGATGGCCAGTTTATCGGCTCCACACCAGGAGTCATAGGCACCCAAGAAGTCTACAGGTAATTCAACCCTCCTCTATCCACATCCTACTCCATTTTACCCCGACTCTAACCATCATTCACTTCGCAGAGACCCCAGAACACGTCGTCTAGCCGAGCAACAACACCAGAAACTCTTATCGAACAAAGTGGTGCCAGTCCCTGAGAAATTAACGTTCAAAGAGAAGATGAAAATGTTCGCAATGGAAACCGGCGAAGAAGGTACGCCCAAAGATAAAGTAAAAATTTCACGAGCTCAACGCGATATCGATAATCTAAATTCACCATCTACGCCGAACGCAGCCGGTGCACCATCCACCCCTACCAATCACACACATATCAATAAAAACAACACCTCGAATAACGATTCTATCGATAATAAGGTTAAATAGATTACCTACACATCAGCATTTTTATTTACTTACGTATATGTAGTAGTTTTTCTATATACAAGTACCAAAGATTCGTTATCGTTAATTTTTTTGCCCCTTATTTGCATTTCGACCCCCTTTTTCTTCTGACAACCTAGGGTACGCATTTTTTTCCATTTTTTATTCATTTAGTATATAGCACATTTTAAGCACTAGTTGCCTGATTTAGATAATTTCCGAAATGGGAAGGGGGTCTCCCAATAAAAAAGGTGACATTCCTTTATGCATTCCTTTTTTTTTCTCATTTTTTTAAATAAAAAAAAAAAGAAAAGCGTAAGTTTAAATCAAAATAGAGGTCACGTTGTTGATAATTATTTTATTTCGTTTTTTTTTCTCTTGTTTTTTTTTTCTCATTTTCATTGTATTACGAAAGAACAAAATTCGAACAACAAATGTACAATATGATGTTATTATTTTTTCGAGCTAACTTACATAATTTATACATATACTTGTAATAATCATTATGTATCTGTATTATTTAGCAATACATCAATATTTATACCTTATATACTGTTGATGGTGAATTTTATTTTAATTTTTTTTTCTTTTTTTTGTATCTTGTTAAATTATATCGTTCGTTGTTGTATGTTGTGTAATATTTAAAGTTTTTTTTTCTTTTGTTTTTTTTTTAAATTATATATATATGAAGATTATAAATAAAATATTTACGTTGTGTGAGTATAAAACGGTCCAAATTGTATGACTGTTTTATGTATATTAATCAATTTCCATTTATAGTACAATAATAATTATTATTTTTTATACCTCTTAAGTTGTACGACACAAATTTATATGCATAAATATAATTCTTTATAAATGCCGGTCTTCTGGTTGTAGGTAGATGTGAGAAGAAACAAGACCAGTGTAATGAGGATTAGCAGATTGAAGTGATGCTCCCAATCCCAAAACGAGTTGGCCGCTGTTTAGGATAAAACGGTGTGTTATTATAATATAATACTCGTTTAATTTCGACTAATAATAATTTGCATATTTGAAAGCGAACTAGCAATTTTACGTAGAATACTTTGTATACCAGAGTCGAGTCGTAGTACGTCTTATGCTAATGTACGTAAACGTACGATATTATACGATGTAAATATTTACATTCGTATTGTATGTGATCCAGATATCGGTACGTGTTTGTCTTTGTGTAGGAGTGATCTCGTACGTCATTAGTTTATTTGCGATTAATTAATTCGGCTGGAATGAGGAAGTGAAGATGTGAAGGTGTTTTGAGAGGTCTGTGGAAATTAAAATGTACGTACGTAAGATAGAATGATATAGATTTTCAAAATAGATAGCAACAGTTTTATTCCCATTGTGGTGCGATTTACTGGAAAAGAATTCGTATTGTATCGATGAGTCATTGGAATGGCCAGCTATACGACCTTTGATAAGAAATGACTCGATCGAAATAGAAATAACGACGTTGATATCTCATGAGTCATCCCCCAACGATCCTTTATTCTTTTCATTGCACTTCGTACGAATGCAATTCTTCCCAAACTTTGTTTATTTTTTCCAATTGGAAATATTTTAGCATCAAGTTTCAATAATTCAAATGCATTGACGATGCTTCTTTCTCTCTTCTTTACTGTAATTCGAATCAAATGTAATGGTGGTAGATAATCATTCAGTTGGAGAAACAGTTTCGTGTTTGAAAGTAGTTTTTTTTATCAAATGGAAAAAATCCATTGGTTGTCGTAGTACTTGGTACTTGGCAATTTCGATGAATTTTATTGCTTGAGAAAAACGAATATGAATAATATTAATATGCTTGAGGCTTGGGTAAGGTTAGTCAAAACGTTTACTATAGTCGACATTTCGATCGAATTGTATTTATTTGTATGCATTCAACTAGCCATTCTGATGATTTAATTACTAATCTAACAATCCATTCGTTGTCGTAGTACTTGGCACTTGGCAATTTCGATGAATTTTATTACTTGACAAAATCGAATCGAATATTATTAATGTATTTGAGGAGTTGAGGCTTGAGTAAGGTTGGTCTCGTTTGTCAAATTTGTTGACATTTTGATCAAATCGTATTCATTTGTATGCATTCAACTATCCATTTTGATGATTTAATTACTAATTTGATTACACAATCATTAAGATATCTTTTTTATTTCTAAATAATCATTTATTGTACAAAATTGAACCAATCTACAATGCAGAATTTTCAACCTGCCACCCTCTTATCAGCCCTGAACATGAAAAATACCTCACACCTTGGCCAATTCGTATCACTTTTATTGGCTAATAATGAAAAAGAAAACACAATTCCACGTAAAAATAAATTCCTAGCTGATAATTTTACTATTTAGTTCGAAAAAAAATAATATTAGAAAATTACACGCTAGAAAAAGACCAAAACGTACTTCGAAAGGGAGTCGATTCGATAAACGAGCGCAAACGCCACTCGGTCGCGTATTGCGCATGCGCGAACCTAGAACAAGTGTACGTTAAATTTGTATGTGCGTTAGTTCGTGTTCGTAAGTTGCAGTTGTAAACGCGCGAATACGTACGCGTCTTGTGATATTTTCGCTCTTCGGTGATCGAGTACACGTTTTGTACCGGTATTGCAGTGCTTTTTATTCATTTGGTAATTAATTGTCGGTTAATTATGCGAAATTTATTTAAAATCGAACTTTCGTAGTGTTTCGCTAGTGTTTGGGTTCGATTTTGGTACGTAAAGTATCGGTTACTGTTTAGATACACTCGTAAAATTTCGGTATTGTGAAACCGACGAGGGTGATCGTGTTGGAAAATCTTTCGTAGATTGTGTTTCGCTGTTTTATTGCACGCACAGAAGACGCCAGCGAGGTTTTTAAATAGCGAGTTTGTGCATATCAACGTCCAACGAAAACGTTTTTGTGGTAAGTTGTAAGATTGCAATGGTTTGTTTGTATCGATAGTGCTACGATTGTAACATGGCGACTGGAAATTTCGCAGATTCGTCGTCGTTCTCAGATGGAACAAGATAGTTGGAATTTACCTCCTAAAGACGGCTTATACGACCCAGAATTAGAAAAGGATGCCTGCGGTGTTGGTTTCATCGTCTCGATTGATGGCAAAAGTTGTCACAAGGTAAGATTTCATTTCATGTCGCCGGCTATTCTGTGCTTTGATTCGTGTATCATGTTAGATAGTGCTCGTGCGTGTACGTGCAGCCGGCTTACTCCAGTCAATTGTGTAATACACGTAGATAAACAGAATACCAAAGATAAGGTTTGACGTGTCGCTGTGTCCTTTTCAAATCCAAACTTGCTGCCCCTACGTTTATTCGGTTGTTCGGTGGGATTTCGTACCTTAAAATGTAAACCTTGACCTCGATCTGGATGTCTGAGCGTCTGTGGTTGTATTTTTGTGCAAAACAGAAAAGTCGAGCCTTGACGAGGTATCAAATTAGTATTTTAAAACGACAGAACTTACGAGTTACAAATTGAGTTGTCATTTGTTAGTGTCTGTTTGGTTTCGTTCTGTATTACTTTTTTTTTTTGGCATTACACGAGAATCTCGTTATATAAATTAGCTATATAGCAATGTATACAATCGAAGTCGAGTTCGAGTTTACCGAAAGAATTATTTATTAGCAAATTAATTATTCAAAGAAGACCTGTTCAGGTGTTTTTTTCTCTCATTTATTTTCGGCCACTTGGGAAGAATGAAACATTCTACTCAAAGAAGCTGCGCGACCACGACGAAGTGAGGAGCAAAGACACAATAGAGGAATTTTTTAATAACATTAGGACCAACGAACCGACACGACGGCGACGTACCGAGGGAGTTTTTCATCGGGGGTTGATTCCTCCAGCGAAAGCAACGATGCTCCGGTAGCTTTTTGTTTTCAGTAATCCATCAAAAATAATGAAAAATAAATCTGTCTCGCAGCTTGAAACTAATTAAAGTTTTGTACGGTAAAGTTGCCGGAGATCGGAGGGAGGGGCATTTTACCTAAACGTCGATCTCGATTTTCAGTTAACGTTCGTGATAGGATTACAGCTGTAGGTTTTTTTTGACGTGTGGATTCTCGCGAAGGGGTTTTTTTAGCCGAGATTTTACTTCGTATTCGAATTTTCGAAACGATGATTGGCGAAGTTGAGTTAGAATTTGCCATGTCGAATATTTTTTCTCGTGTAAAAGTTTTAGGTTGGTTTTGGATTAAGGAGAATCGTTTGCGTTAGCGATGATTCGAGACGTGGGATGTTTGAAAAGTACGAGAATTCGAATTACGGTGGAAAAATTTCGCGTATTTGAAAGATTTACCTGCCGTTTTTTTTTCATCCGAGAATATTTTCGTATTTTTACTTACGCGTTTAAATTCCAAAATGGGAGTTTGGTAATTCGAAATATTCGAAGATTATACGATGTAAGTTTCTTTTCGAGAATTATGAAATAAAGCTGGCGCGTTTATTTTGCCTACCTTTAAGTACGTCGAAGAGGAGGGGGTTGAGCTGTTTCGAATTTCTGTAGCCTTTGTCGACTTTGAACTTGGCAAAATGACTGGCACGACCTTCTTTAGTGTCCTTGACGAGGTTCATTCGGTACTGCGATTCGGTTTTATTGAGATGGTAATTTTCTGGAGCCGTTTTCGAGATTGCGGTGGTACCGTAATACGGTTATTATCTCGGGTATTTGGAAATTAGAAATTATTCGTTGATTTTTGGTACGTTTAGGTGTGGTAGGTGGGAATTTTCATGTTGAAAAGTGGTGGGAGGGGAAGGGAAGGGGTAGAAAATCACGAAAAAAATGCAAATCTACAGTTTCAGTTCCATTTTTTGTTTTAATTTCGTATTTTCGAGTATTGTTAGAAGGGTAACCAAAAATATGTATTTTCTCATTTGAAAACCTTAAAAAATGAGCATTTTCAAAGTCTAGCGAAGAAATTTCAGTTTGAGTAAAAATATGGTGAAAAGTCAAAGTGGAGGGGATGTTGGCAAGAAAAAAAAGAGATTTTATGTAAAACTGAGGAGAAAAATGCGCTGTTGTGTCAAAATAAGGAGATCTATTGAGCTCTAGCGAAACGAGGACAAATTTTTTTGCAAAAAAAAACATTCTAAGGCGTAAATTTCGTCGTTTTTTTCAACTTTTCGGTCCTTGAAAGACGTCTAGACCTTTTGCTCCCCTCCCGCTCCACTCTCTACACATGCTACCATTCA
Organism: Pseudococcus longispinus; assembly: GCA_900064475.1. Lineage (NCBI taxonomy): Eukaryota > Metazoa > Arthropoda > Insecta > Hemiptera > Pseudococcidae > Pseudococcus > Pseudococcus longispinus. The sequence continues at coordinate 45,761 of FIZU01064634.1, forward strand.
CCACTACGTGCATTTTGAGACTATCAGAAAATAAAGCTTTTGGATAATCCCTGTAGAAATTTTTGAAACGATTGAGGCTCCAATATTGCCATTTGCCGATACCAGAGACGAAACTATATAAAAAATGTGGAGGGGGAGGGGGTAAAGGATAAATTTACCGATTCATTTTGTTTTGAATGAGAAATTTGCCGACTAATTATCGACTTCGTTATCCACCTGCTTCGTAATTACGTATGCAAGGATTTTTTTAGTCGAGCCAAATAAAGTTTGTGAACAGAGCACTCGGGGCATGAAAATTGAGTCAAGGTTTTGACGCGGTTTAAGCAAGTGAAAAGTAAAAAAAAAAAACATGATTTAGGAAAAAATTTGAGAAAACAAAAAAATTATGAAAGTTTCTTGTTGCTCGAGCGAAGTGAGGGAAAAATTTTTTGCTTAATTTTCGTTCAGAAAGCAAAAATTAACCATCATTTTCAGACATTCAAAAATATTAAAATAGACAGATGAAAAAAAAACGATTAAAAAATACATAGATGATAAGTATTTTGAAAAAAGGTAAATTCGCCAATTCTTTCAGGTAGGGTATAAGGAAGAAACAGTTTAGGAACAAAAAAAGTTGAAAAAAACATGATTTGGGAAAGAATTTCAAAAAACATAGGAAAAGAATAGAAGTTTGTCGTTGCTCGAGCGAAGCAAGGGAGAAAAATTTTCGTAAATTTCGTTCGGAAAGCAAAAATTGACCATTTTTAGGCATTCAATGATACCAAAAAGTGAAATTGAAAAAACATGATTTCGAGAAGAATTTCATGGAACATAGGGAAAGCACTGAAGCTTTTTGTGGCAACATTTTTAAAAAAATTCGTTTGGACAGCAAAAATCAGCCAGTTCTAGGTATTTGATAGAAAAAAAAATTACGAATGATGCGATCAGCTTTATAATTCGGCAAAATTTTCAATTTCAACGCTCAAAACATCAAATTTCAAATGTTTAAAATAACCATGGCGTCGATATTCAGATTTTTCGGCAAAACCTTATTAATAACTTTATTTAAATTATACATTTGCTGACTTTTGAAGTCAGGTTTTTTGGAAGTACAAAATAATCGACAATTTTTTCAAGAACAGTTCAACAAATTTTCATAATTTGACGAGTTTTTTCAATTTTGTTAGATTTTTCAAAATTTTCGGCAATATCTCTCCGAAAGTAAAAAATTTGCCGACTTTTTGACGGATTTTTGCCCGGGATGGTCCCCCTTGTTTCATCTCTGGCCAATAGGAAATCAGAATATGGAAAAGCTAGTAAAATACAATTTATTTTGTTACATTATTGAACGTATGTGAAAATAGTTGTTTTCAAACTTCGCCAGGTTTATCAGGGTGTCGTGATTTGTGGAGAAATGTAATTCCTCCTCCTGTCATTGTTTCGAGTAAAAGTACTTCGCGGTATCCCTCTCCTTCATTTTAGCCCCTAATTAAGAAAAATTTGAAGGTTATTTTTCATACGTTCGTGTTGGAAGTGATTTTATAATTTGAATCAAAATTCAATTCAAAATTGCAGTGTTGCCAATTTCCCTTTTAAAATTTTAATTTATGAAGATTGCCAAAATTCATGAATTAATTAATGATTACAATGTTTGAAAATGTTAAATTGAAGGTTTGCAAAAAATTTGAATTTATGAAAGGGGAGGGGAGGGCAGGGGTCTACTCTTAATTTTTGAAAATTTTTAATTAATTAGGCCTATCAAAGTGTATGTTTTTCAACTTCTAAAAAATTCTACCTTTTGATACAAAATTCGTCGTCTTGAAATTCCATTGGGGTGGGAGTAATCAATCACTGTTCGAAATTTTTCTAAAGATGCACGAAAAAATACGAATTTTGCTTTTTCGATTTCATCACACTTAGAATTTTTTTTGTTAATATTTCAGTATTTTACCGTTCATTATTTCCTCCTTCTTCACTTTTCGTTTTCCCTTAAATCCCCCCCTCCTTCCACAAACTTCATTCCTCTGTTTTTTCCACCATTTCGATCAAAAGAATCACCCATTCCTTGACTCGTCTTTCCCCTCTCTAAGAAATTATCCCTCATTATTCTCATACTTCCTAAAAACATCAAAAAATTATCGTTACCATGTCAATCTAAAGCTCTCAAGCATTTACCTGTTTCATTTAAAAACTTCGCAAAACACCACGAATTTAATCTCGATTGACAAAAACGCTTTTATCTCGATTTAAACCCCTTCCAAATCAATTGGTTCATCGTCAATTACAAAATAATTCCCTAGACCGTTAAATCCCACCACTTATAGAAACGTACCTCGAGTCTCTTGCGATTTCTCGAGATTAAATTCGTTAATAATCCGAACGAGCCTTAGTGCCAATGTAGGTAATTACCAGCTCATCGAAACGAATTACCGTCTCTCGAGATAAAGAATGAAAAAAAAAAAAGACGTTCGTGTAAAAAGCACGACGACACGAGGTTTAAAAATTATACGAGAAGATACCCATGATATAAAAACCATCCAGCGTATTTCTTTTGATGTGTTTATAAGAGCTACTCGATTCATTATAACGATGTAATTTATCGCATATCTATTCTACATGAATGCCTACCTATCTTATACGCGTCGACGATACGTCCACTTTTCACTCTTCTATTCTTTTTTTCCTTCGACTCGAACTTTCAACGTTAAAAGCACAATAAGTATGGTAAATCTCTCTCTTGAGTTCTAAAAAACCTTCACTTAGTTAATTGTACAGCATCGCAGGGAACATTACGTTGTACTTCGTCATGTGTACAAAATCTTTCCACGTTTGGGAACGAAGTGAGGGGGAAGGAGATTCGCACCGATGAGAAAGGTACCATTTTTCTAAATATTTTTTGGACGGGTTCCAATATTTTTCACGTTGAGTAATAAAAGGTCAAGGATTTGTACGAGTAGTTTGTATGTACTCTGTGTGCTGCTGCATTGTTTTCATTAATGCGAAGTTTTTCTGTAACAAAACTCGTATAGGTATTTTACCCTACTCCTTCCTCGTGACACTTTTTGAAAGCTTTTTTGGTAATTGAATATTTGGCAACGTTGGCATATGTACGAGTAGGTACCGAATACGAGGATTCTTTTTTCAGAACATTTTTTTTTACGCAAAAAAGATCACGTAATACGAAGCAATGTTTCGAAATACGAGTGTGCTGTTTTCTCTTCCATATTTGTATTTTTCTTGCAAGATGATGCAATATGAAGGAGAATCGCGTGTATGCGAACTTCGTACCTTTTGAGCACGGATTGGCCAGGTAGTTGTAAACCGAAAGAAAATTTTGGGGAAAGGGATCATCAAAAATTTCCCTTTATGGGTGGTCGTGAGGGGATTTTAAATGGGTCATTTCTGGTCAAAAAATTTTTTTCTTGAAATTTATCATTAATGACACCAAAATACACCATCGAACAGCATTTGGACCACATTCGTTCATTTTCCCCCTTTTTCCAAAAATACCCAAATGACGCCATTTTGAGGCCCCACAACCTTTTCAAGATGGTCTACGAGCCTACAA